>OY755235.1:4696922-4882059 GCA_963576725.1 Azorinus chamasolen
AAGCTACCACCTGCATATAGCTCCATAATTATACCTCTTTTAGGTGGTCGTATTAGCGGGGTTTCACTGTATTTGAAAACAGCTTGGATCCGGATGGACGCCGAGTCACCCGACGTTCTCATTAGGATCCAAATGTTTGACACTAGATCAATGTTTTTTTGTAACCATTTCCTTCATATAAACGTGTATTCACGCGTTTGTAAACACGTAGACCTAGATCAGACGGCTCCTGTAAGAGCCGTCTGATCAGGGTATGCTCTGTTTGCTAACAGAATATGAAAGGCCTGTTTCCTTACTTTCTAAATTGGCTAAATGGCTACACTATTCCACCTTCCATATTTTATTTTAACTATTTTGTCCATAAATGTTCAGCAGGTATTGAAATTAGAAATAAACACAGAACAGGGAAATGGTTAAACTCAAATTTCCAATGCAAGATAAGAACTAAATATGTAGTAGCCATTGTCATTATCGACATTCTCGCCTGACTAAGCCTTACCTGATTACTTGCGCAGCTTTCAAACCACCAGGTCCATGCTTCTGTGCGTTGTAGTTACCCTTGGCGTGGAAATACTTGTCAGAACCTTCTATGTAACCTTTAGAACCCGAGTTCGTGATGCGCATTTCTCTGTAACAGAGGCCCAGATAAGATGTGTAAATTAAAACATTTTCAGCTATATCTTCTTTATTTCTCCACCAAACCTTATGGTGTGACCAGTCTTTAGAGAAATGACGAGTTTAGTATTTGAGTACGCACCTTTATCTGTTGTTTTGTCTGTAAGACATAATATATATAGTAGAACCTCTTTCAAAGCGATCCCTGTACCCTTTACTCTATAGATATTCATGTAAGAAATAATATATGCTTTGAGCATTAATAAGCTTATTTTTATAACGGGTGGCATATGAACAAGAAAATATTTGACCATGGCAGAAACTGTAGAATAGATATAAAACCTCTCTATAACGGCCACTAAACTGTCTTAATTAGTTGGTACTTAGGACATGTGACTGCTTAAAGCAAGGTGAAAGTAAAACAGAACGCTCCTATAGGAGCGTTCTGTTTTACTTTCACATTGCTTTAAGCAGCCGCCTGAATCTAACACAAAATACTTGATTTAATTTAGTGGCCGTTATAGAGAGTTTTTACTGTATATAATTCCATAAGCAAACAGAGCAGATTCTGATTAAACGACTCCTATAGGAGCCGTCTCATTTGGGTCTACTCTGTTTGCAAAGTCGTAAAAAAGGCATATATGTACCGGTATCTCTGGAGTAAAGGGTTAATAGCATGTGATGCCAATAATATGTTAATAACATGTAAAGGGTTAATAATATGTGACGCCATTTGGTATTTCCAAACAGCTCGGCATCTGACCAGGTTTAAAACTGTGCTACACTTGATCAGCTGTTTGACACTCAGTAGTTCCTCTAGAAGAATCTTCCTTGACGAATCGGACAAAGCAAAAATGATTTTCAACATCAGAACTTCAGAATAAATTAGTTTTACGGCACAATTAGGATCACTTATTAATCCGAAAATTGTCCGCTCTCCTATTTCGAAGACACATGACCCCATCACTACTTATCCCTACCCAACTAGTTGGGATTCATAAATCACCGCATTATTTTAAGTTTAAGTATATGATATTTCATATTAAAAAAAATGATAGTGAAAGTGAGAGTTAGTGACAAACAGAGAGAGAGAGAGAGAGAGAGAGAGAGAGGGAGAGAGAGAGAGAGAGAGAGAGAGAGAGAGAGAGAGAGAGAGAGAGAGAGAGAGAGAGAATATGTGCTCAATATGCAGGATAAATCTGAAGAAAATAGTATCCCTTTCCCTCATAGGCTATGTTTCAAATTATCTGACGAAGCACTGCTTACATGTAGGATTTAGCCATTTCACCCGCCCCTCTCGCTGCTTGGCCTGCATATTCCGCCTTCTTTTTGACTTTGTCTATGCTATTTTCCACTGAGCCTGCGACTGATTTGGCTACATTGTCAATGATGTTGTTCTTTTTCGTTCTCCGTCGCGGCCGTGCGTCTGTCTGTCCACTAAAGGTGACCGTTATTACTAGTAGGTACACACCGAGGAGTATCCAAGTTTTCATCCTGAAGCAATGTTTTAACCCTTTACTCCATAAATACATGTACACATTACGACATTTGCAAACAGAGTAGACCCAGATCAGACGGCTCCTATAGGAGCTGTCTGATCAGGGTCTGCTCTGGTTGCTTATGAAATTCTACGGTGTCTGTGCAATGGCCAAACAGTATATTGTCCGAGTGCAATTACAGACTATCAGCTAACTAATAGTTATACAAACTATTTTTCCTACATGAGTATCCATGGAGTAAACAGTTACAAGAATTCTTTCGGTGATGTGGGCAAACTTTTAATTATTATTGATGTGTAAGCACGATCACAGTTTGTATCCAAATGACACACCGTATCACTCGGCGTCCTATTAGAGCTCAAATTGTTCGATCCTTTTATTTTGTTTTAAAACAAATCATGAATATAGGATTTTTAAAGAAAGTTTAGCGTGACAAACAGTGCAGATTCTGATGAGAGAACTCCTCTAATTAGCTCCCTCTCATCTGGGCTACTTAAACGTAAATGCATAGGACAATAGTGAATCCTGTCCCGCACGCACTGAACTGGTTAAAATGTACAAAATAATAAGTTAAAAATCTTACCTTTTTTATTAAGTTTCAAAACTTGCTTTTAGATCTTGGTCTATTGTCCTGTGTTTATATACAATGTACATATTGTGTAATTTCAAAATCTCGCATAAACATCGTCACAAACGCCTGCTAACCTTTTCAACGCTAATTGACGAGAGAGGAGTAGCCCATCTCAGTGTTTAAGTATGAAACCCACTTAATAAGAAAGATTTAAACTTACTAGACGTTTCAAATTGCCAAACAATGCAGACCTTGATCAGATGGCTCCTCTAGGAACCCTCTGATCTGGGTCTTCACTGTGTGCAATGACAGCGCATGCGTATCCGCATTTAAAAGGTTCATAAGTGTGCATAGTTGCATGCCCATCTGTTTGTTAAATATTCGTGCATGTCTGCACGTTAATCTGTTTGTTAGTTTCATATTTCTCGCGTCATTTTCAAGCCCTTTCGGAGAAAATAACGCACTTTGCCTTTTGACCACTCAAAGCAAATCCACTCCCACCTTGAACTCTTGTTCAGCTAAGTGAGATCTGACGGTTTTGACAAACAGCTTATGTATCTCGCGGTGTCTTATCAGGGTCCAAACTGTTTGACACCCGGTCAATAATGTCTCAAAATCTTGAACGAATCTAAAGTAAATGACAAATGCAAAAAGCTTGTAATTTAGCCTGTTTCTTCGTATAAACGCCTTTTCAAGCATTTGCAAACAGAGTAGACCCATATCAGACGGCGGTTCTTGTGGTTTATTTAGAAAGTTATAATATACTCAACAAAATAATTTAAGGGTCACTGGTCAGTTTCCCATAGGGCTCAATGTATTCACTACACAACTTCGGTACTTCGTATCGTTCCCCAATGTCGCTTAATCCCAACGAAATTTGGAGGAATTATTGTTAGAGTTTAAATTAACGGGTTCAGATGAAAATTATACCTGCGGAAGTCTTATGCTCATCCGTGGAGAAAAAAAATGTAAAACGATGTTTTTCACCAAAAATGCATAATTTTCAACAGGAATTTTCCTTGCTTTGGATATCGAAAATCATATCAATACTGGAAATATTGCAACATGGAAAGGTTTACCAAAATGTTTGGCATACCAATGACATGTTTGTTGGTATTCCATATAAGAATAAAATGAAATTATTTTTTTGGAGAATTTCAGAAATTCCGAATTTTCGTTTTTTCATTCCATGCATGGATGCTTATAGGACATTGGCATAAGTAAATCTCACTGGAGTCTGTAGTTTGACATTTTGACAAAATTTCCTGTAAATATTGTCGAAATGCATTTATGTATATGCAAAATACAGGATGCCAAAGTTCTAGCGTCATTGCATAACCCCTATGGGAAAAGTACCACTGACCGCTAAATAATTTTGTTGAGTATATGACTCTACAGTTTCTACCAATACCAAAACATCCTGTGTACATCTGCCATTATACAGATTCAGGCAATACATATTCATAATGTCATTATTTCGCAGCCCCTTGCAAACAAAGTAGACCCAGATCACACTATGATTGCTTATTACCGGTAAATATAATATACAGTAAAATCTCGATTATTCGTTTTTTTTGTTTAGAAGAATTTAGAACATTTTAGGCAAGTGGCTGCTTAAAGCATGGTGAAAGCTTTCTGCATGACTTTCACCATGCATTAAGCTGCCGCCTGCCGTAAACATCGATAATGATACGTATTTTAGTGTTCGAATAATCGAGATTTTACGGTAGGTCTGATTCTGCAGTTTTTGCCATGATAAACAAGATGTGTTTGTGAAACACTATGCCCCCTCATATATTTGACCTCTGACCTTGAAGGATAACCTTGACCTTGACATGTCACCCCTCAAAATGTGCAGCCTCATGAGATACACAAGCATGCCAACTATCAAGTCTCTATCTCTACTGGTCCAAAAGTTATGGCCAATGTTAAAGTTGGCGATTTGACCCATATATTTGACCTCTGACCTTGAAGGATGACATTGACCTTGACACAGCACCCCTAAAATGTGCGGCTTTATGAGATACATATGTATGCCAAATATCAAGTCTCTATCTATACTGGCTTAAAAGTTATGACCAATGTTAAAGTTGCTGACAAACAAACAGACAAACAGACAAACGGACAGACAGACAGGGCAAAAACAATATGCCCCCGACTATCGTCAATGGGGACATAAAAATCCTTTGTTCAGTGACCGTTATAAAACAAATAGTTAATGAATTCTTGTACAACATATCCATGAGGGAAGAGGTTAAATGAATAGTCAATAGGGAAATGGTCAGATACATGAGAATAATGATTAGTTCTTACTACACTATTGACGAAGTTCTATTTCCCTTGACCGGTTCCAGATAGGATTCAGACCCAAACCTCAGGATCCAAACTACTTGACGGTCTGTGTTTTTTTGGTTTGTTTGGTTGTTTTTGTTGTTGTTTTTTTTTGTTGTTTTTTTTTTTTTTGGTTTGTTTTTTTTGTTGTTTTTTTTTGGGGGGGGGGGGGGGGGTGCTTGTTTTGGGTTTTTTTTTCTTTCTTTTGTTGTCGTTTTGTTATTATTTGTTTGTTATTGAGGGTTTATTTTGCCTGTTGGCTATTCGCATGCATATCCATTTATCTCGTACTAAGGGATCATACAAATTAACCCTTTCGCTGCCAATGCCGGATCTGTGATTACCTATGCAAACAGTTTGGATCCATATGATACGCCGAGTAACTCGGCGTCTCATTATTATTATTATTATTATTATTATTATTATTATTATTATTATTATTATACCACATTTATATAGCGCTCTTTTCACATAGCATATGAGCGTTCAAAAGCGCTTCAGATTGATGGTTTCACCGGAACGAACCGCATGATTATCTATCCGGACAATAAAAGATATACAATAGATATACAATATAAATGAAATTACTAGCCGGAGGGAACCACATGATTCCCTCTATGGCAATGGGCGGCAAAATGAACCAACCCAAATACCACTCGGGCCATTATATACACAAAACAGAGAAAATATAATTACGGAATCTGGTGCATACAGTAACCCAAGTGAATGAACACCCTACAGTGACCATAGGAGTTCAGTGCAAACAATGGCAATATCTTAAAACGACACAGCCTTCCGAAGTCACAATCCAAAGTTGGTCGGAAAGACCACTCACAACCAGAGACTTGGGATCAGGGTCCCACTTTAACATGAAAACATGTTGCTCTCAATAGTCGAGATCAGGATCCAAACTGTTTGTTACTGTTACTATGTTTTTGAAACAAAAATGAAGCAAATCAAAAGAATGAAAATTTGTAGCAGATGACAAAGTTGGCAGACGAAAGAGTTTAGCAGCGAAAGGGTTAATTCGGATAACAGAGGTTAGAGTCATCCGAGTTCTAATCTGAAAACAAATCTCAAGTTCACAGCTTAATGCAGGTCTAAAGTAATAACGAAATGCTCTGTAGGAGCTTTCAGCATTACATTAGACCTGCATTAAACTGTCACGTGTGTTTTGAGAAATTCTGTATTGAAATTTGAAAATATTGTATGGATCGAACTTTTACTACTACAAGTTATCCCGATATTCGAGTTATCCGAGTTCGAGATATCGAAATTCAATTGTATCTAGAAATCGAAGTGACAGCTGACTGCCGTTTGCCGTTTGCCAGTACATGTATGATACTGTTCGCAAGAACAATTCCCAAGTTCAATCTAAATCGGCTGCTGGCTGCCAGTTGCCAGTTATTATTTGAGTTGACTCAATTTCTGATGTTAACCCTTTCGCTGCTGAACTCTGTCGTCTGCTAACTTTGTCGTCTGCTACAAAATTTCATTTTTTATTGTCTTCATTTTTGTTTCAAAAACATGGTAACAGTAACAAACAGTTTGGATCCTGATGAGACGCCGAGTTACTCGGCGTCTCATCTGGATCCAAACTGTTTGCATAGGTAACCACAGATCCGGCATTGGCAGCGAAAGGGTTAATTTTGAGTTGGCAGCTGGCTGCTTCCAGTATCAAAACTGATATGACTATTCGGAAATAAATCTGTTTTTAAAATGTTGAAATACAATTGGTAGCTGGCTGTCAGTTGATATTTCGCAAGAATATCTATTTATGTACAGTATGTAGAAAACTTTTGACAAACTGTTTCCAGTTTGCAATTTGCATAGGTATCTTCACTTCCTTGTTGGTATATAGAAATCGAATTGGCAGCTGGTTGCTTATTGCCAGTTGACGATTCGCGAGTACAGTGAACATTCGTTATAACGACATTCGTTATAACGAAATATTCATTATACTAACATGAATTTTGGAAACATAAACAGTGAACCCACTATAAACCAAAGTTCTAGGAAATAAGAATTTAGATAGATTTAGGCAGGGGACTGCTTAATCCAGCATGAAAGTTATACTGACATTTCTGCATTAAGCTGCCATCTGTCTTACAACTGAACGTCCGGTTTAAAGGGACGTCACTATTTGTTCATTACAACGACAGTTTGAATACAACGACACTTTCTGTGAGAACGAACGTGGTCGTTTTACCGAGAGCTAACTGTATCTTATACATGAAGTCGCAGACGCTTTGAGAAGTAGGCTGACCGTTCACGATTCTACTGACAACAGTCAACTGGCAAGTGGCAGCTACAGTCATGCACATGAAAAGTTATAGCAAACAACAAATTGTTCAGACGATATAACGTGGCAGCGAAAGGGTTAATTACCATTGCAATCAATTATACAATAAAGCACGTCATGCTTAACTCATTCTCTCCTAGGTTATTTTTAGACCCAACCTCTTTGAATAAATCTACCAAAAAGGAGCATAAACTATAGAAAAGGAGGGTTTTAAAATTGTGTAGTCTTGAGACCATTGTGATAAATAGAGCATTTGCTCCTATGGAGCAAATGCTCTATTTATCACAACGGTTTCAAAATGTGAATGTTATAGAGGTGCAAAAAATTTGTCACTAGGGGGTAATGTGTTAACACCTTTAAATACGGTGCACGTATGTATTGCGATTTGCAAACAGTGTAGACCCTGATCAGAGGGCTCCTAGATTAGCTCTCTGACCATGGTCCTCACTGTCTGTCATTCAAAATTCTCTGGGAAGTTTAAGCCTTTCTTACTGAGTGGACTCTATAGTTAAACACTGATGGACCAGCGTTAAAAACAGTACTGCAAAGAAAGACGTTGAACCTATCTGTCCGTAAAGTAGTTCAACTTTGGCCATGTTATTCTTTCAATTGCTGAGGAGAAACATACTTAACACTTTCAACACCAAATGATCTTTGTTTGCAAAAAGTGTCCACTGCTCCTATTCTCAAACCGCATTTTTTACATTTCATTTTGAAAATAATTGTTAGTGTTAGAGCTGTACATTGGGTATATACAGTAGAACCTGTCATAAGAGACCATTCATTTGTTGACCAAGGGGGTCTTAAAAGCTGGTGGCTGCTTTCATTCAAGACAAGCGTAAAACAGTAAGCTCCTGTGGGAGTTTTCTGTATTACCTTTGACCCGCATAAACCCTTTACCTGATAGAAGCGGCTTTTAGCGTGTTTGATTTATTCCTCCGCTGAAGAAAATAGTTCAAATTCATACAGTCATGAACATATTGCATAATAAATATTTTCTATATCCTAGTAGGTGGTAGCTTAAAGCAGGCTGAAAGTAAAGCAGAATGCGCCTTAAGGCGCATTCTGCTTTACTTTCAACCTGCTTTAAGTGGTCATATGTCTTCAAAACTAGAAACAGGCTATTGGGTAAAGGGTTAAAGTACTACCTGCCTTACCGATCCATAATTAAACATCTGTTTGATGTTCACTTAAGACAGGTTCTACTGTATTAAAGATTCAACGAGTCCAGAATGGTGACAGTTTACTCACACCCTAATAACCATCTCCTTTTTACTTTTTGTGTCTCTGGTTTACGTATTAATTGTCCTAGTTATATCTGAATGAGAAATAGGTTTAATCAGTGATATGCTCCGAAAACTGGTGGCACTTAAGTTGAATTAACCCATTTTCTTCTACTGACGCCCTTTGACAACGTCTTTTGACGCCACTGTAAAAGTCATGTTATTTAAACCATTGTAATAAATAGAGCATTTGCTCCTATGGAGCAAATGCTCTATTTATCACAATGGTTTTAAAAACTGTATAATTCTAAAAACACCCTTTTCCCTTGAAAATGCTCCTTTTTAGTAGATTTATTCAAAGAGGCTTGGTCTAAAAAGTGCTCTAGGGGGAATGGGTTAACACGCTCTACGTAAACATGTAATTAAACGGGCTTTTGTTTTCTTGATTTATTCGACAAAGTAATCTCCATCATTGCATTGCTATTATGTGAAGGGAGTGGGGTCTTCATTGGCATGGTGCTTATCTATTTTTTGTACCTATGATGTCACACTGGTTTATGAAATGTCATGAAATAAATTACATGTACATGTATGTTTAACCCTTTCCCTCATATTTATAAACGGGTTTTCACGCATTTGCAAACAGAGTAGACCCAGATCAGACGGCTCCTAGAGGAACCGTCTGATCAGGGTCTACTCTGTTTGCTAATAGAATTTGATATATCTGTTTCTTTGCTTTCTACAATGTCTACTATGGTCCACTTTGTGTAATTCTTTATAACTATTTTGTTAATGAATATTCATTAGGTATTGAAATTTGAAATAAGCATAGAACATAGAATGGGTTAAACTAAAAGGGTTTATTCGAACTTCACTTCAGAGCTGAAGCAGACACCTTTGTTTGCAGACGAGCTATCTACTTATTGTATAGGTTAGATGCGAAAATAGTGGTTAAGATTTGCTTTACTAAGAAGAAATCAGGATGTAGAGAGAATACAAAAACGATGTGTACTTTCAATATAGCTTTTATTGAGAAAAACGAAACATTATTAGTGTCCCTTACAAACAGTACTGGCCCGGATGAGAGGGCTCCTAAAGGAGCCTTCTTATCTGACTCTGCACTGTTAGTCAAGTTTCACTTTTCTTAAAAAACATCCCGGAATATTCACAGTAAGTGTGACATGTTTAATATTGGGTTAGTTCATTGAAAAATTAAGAGTTGTCAAACAGCTTAGATCCTGATCAGACACCCAGTTACTCGACGTCTCATCTGGATCCAAGCTGTTTGCAAATCATGTCGCGGATAGCGGGATAAGTGTTAAGAAATTTAGATAGATCTGAAGTGGAAATTTATTTTTGACATGATATATTTACTCGCTTTTTTTTTTATTTATATCGAACTATACCCAGATATGACGTATATATTCTACATAATTCGGTCGAATGACTGGCCATTCGAAGCAAGCCTCTTTCTCAAGCTAGCCTCTTTCTCAAGCAAGCCTCTTTCTCAGAATAGAGCCAATGAGTTCCAATTGTTTGGTCATTTCAAAATTGTTCTGAAAGGTATCACTACATGTATGTTAAGCAACTACAAACGAGATTGTTTGACTACTGTATATGTATTACTAGTTTACATGTACAGTGTCAGATATTTCAAATAATAAGTGTTCATGGTGTCAGCAGAGCAACAGCCTACTCCATAAATACGCATCGTAACGCATTCTCCAAACAGAGTAGACCCAGATCAGACGGCTCCTACAGGAGTCGTCTGATCTGGGTCTACTCTGTTTGCTTAATGAAAAAATATAGATCCGATTCTACAGTTCACGCCATGGGAATAAATTCCTATGTTCATATACCATTATGGAATTTCAGCTCATTAATATTCATGATGTCATTATTGCTTACATGAATATTCATTGAGTAAAGGGGTATCTAAAGGGTTATCTATAAGCAGAAGTTAAAATAACGTTGGAAATTTATACTAATGCTACCAGGCAATCGTTTTCAGCATTGTTTCTCAAAAGTTTCATTCTGTTATTCATACAATAAAGGGAAACTCTATAGAGAGTGTACGTATAAAAAGTTTATGTTTTTTCATGTGAACATTTTTCGCCATAATTGTCAAAATTTGAAAACAATGGCTTATGCAATGTAGGCAAAGGCATGGGACCAGCAGCTTGGAAAGTTGCTGTTTCGCTGAAAGGGTTGTTTGTTTTAATCCTTTACTAAATCACTTCTCTACGCCTTTGCACACATAGCAGACCCATACCAGGGTCTGCTCTGTTTGCTTATGATATAATAGTTATGATTCTAGAGTTTGTGGCACGGCCTAAACTTCCTGTGTCCATGTCATACCATAAAAACACCTGGCCCCGAGGTTATAAAACTTTTTGCTTGAGTCTGAGATCATTCTCAAGCATCTGATTGGTCAGATTCTGAGCTTGCTCAGAATCTGACCAATCAGATACTTGAAAATGATCTCAGACATAGAAGTTTTATAATCTTGGACCCTGTTTTTCAAGACACCTATATGTTAATTCGTTTAACGGCCGCTTTAGAGGGAGTTTGCTGTATGATTCTCACCAGTATTGTAAGTGCATTCTAATTTTATGATAAATTCATACAAAGAACAATACTAATTGAGCTCTTTCCTTCGTTAACGTTAAAGTACAAAAATAATGACATCGTGTGTATTGATTACATGCATCTTCAAAATGACATAATATTATGAACACAGACTGTTTCATGGCAGAACATGTAGAATCAGGTCTGCATTATTTCATAGCAAACTGAACAGACCGTGATCAGACGGTTCCTATGGAAGGCCGGTGCGCCATGCTAAATGCGAAATGCTTCTTTTTCTATTTGAGTACCCCTTTTGGTACCCTACTTTGTACTGTATCATGGGAACCAAACGTACCCTAGTTATTCGTCCTCAAATACTTTCGCCTCTAGTTTTATTAATATTGAGCCCAACAAGATTTGTCGTTCTTCTTTGAATGAAAAATAACGCATATATTTTTTATCTTTTGTACAGTTTAAAAATAAATATAGAACAGGGAAAGCGATAAGTCCATTCAGAAACATCAGTTACCGGTATCCTTTTTTGTTTTGTCAATACAAATTGCCAGTACCTGTAATACTTAGATTTATTTTCGAAGTGGAGTTGCTATGTTTCAAAGCAATCTTAATTTGTCACATAGGCTCATGTTAAATTCAATGTAATTATTTTACTCTACACACAATATAAGATATATGCATTCAAAGAGCACATACACATCTTATTGGGCTCATGGACGAATAATAAGGGTTCGTTTGGTTCCCATGACACAGTACACAGTTCCAAAAGGAGTACCAAAAAAGGAAAAGAAGCATTTCGCAGTTAGCATTCAGCATTAAAAATGGTAAAAAATAGGAAAAGAAGCATTTCGCATTTAGCAATTCGCATTTCGCAATTAGCATGGCGCACCGGCCTTCCATGGGTTCCTACGGGAGTAGGATATGGGTATACTCAGTATGCAAAATGGTCATCATTTTATAGAGTATATGGCTAATATTAATGTAATTGTAACTTGCTTATAGAATATTTTCAACCACAAAGCCAATTGGGAGTTCATAAATGTATTTTCCCATCATAAAATGGACCAGCTGGTCAAGTGAAGCAGATACATATATAGTGTTCTATATGTATATGTCTCTGAATGAAGATAATATCGTCAAGAGTCTACTAATCTATGGTAGTCTGACAAAAGATAGTGTCATTTGAAGTGAAAAGGGCGGTTAACGTAGAGTGCAGGGTTAGTTTTGTGTCACGTGATAAATATCGTCCATGAGTTCACTCAGCTTTGACCACTCGGAACACCTCAGCTATATTCCGAACACTGACGGAATACGACGAGTACCTACGAATGCGCTTTGACATGTACAATCATGTAGATCGGAATTTACCGAAACTATCGCAGGGGGCGGGTGAGGGGAACAAGGAACTCAAATATGGTTACACAATCAGCATCTATCTCAAACACATTTCTATGTAAATCCATATTTAATGTGACTAGTATTTTTTCGGAAGTCCTTTGGGTCTGAACTTGTTCGGATCTTTCCCACTTCGACCCCATTCATTGGCTGCCTGGTCAGCGTCACTGTCGGCTTTGCTCTCTCCAAAGAACTGTTGTACCGTCTCTCGTGTATCACTGAAGGATAACAAAATGTATAAGAGTAAGTCGGGGTTACTGGTGAAATCTTGGAAACAGTGCAGACTCAAACTAGTAATCAAGCAAACATGTTAACCCTTTCCTCCTCCACAAATACGCCTTTCTATGCCTCTGTAAAATTCATTTTATGAAACCATTGAGATAAATAGAGCATTTGCTCCTAGAGGAGCAAATGCTCTATTAATCACAATGGTTTCTTAACTACCAAATTCTAAACTTTTCCTTTTCTCTAGTAAATGCTCCTTTTCGGTAGATTGATTCAAAGAGGTGTCTAAAATAGCCTATGTAGGAAAGGGTTAAAGCGTCAAATAGTGTAAACGCCAACCAACCATTTGTTTTTATTGCACAATATTCGTAACCATTCGTCTTATTCCGCCAGTAGAATAAAAGCTGAAATAATCTGAGTGGCAAAATATGTCAGACATTACCCTTTACTCCATATATATACATTTGCAAACAGAGTACTCCCATATCAGACTGTTTCTGTGGACGCCGTCTGATTAAGTTCTGCCCAGTTTGCTTATGAACAATTTTAAATATGATCCTACAGTTTCTGTCATGGCTAAACGCCCACTTTTTCATTTTGATAAATTATAAAACATCAGGAAAATCACATTTATGATTTCATTATTTCTCACATGACTATTTATGATGGAAAAAAGTTAAAAACACATCATGTAACGATGTAACCTAAAATTACAAGTATCGATGAGGAATGTTGATTTTGCATCATTGGGACATTTTTCGATATAAGTTCAAATTGACAACCTTCGTAATATTGATAGCAAATACCGGTACCATGTTTTATAATGTTATTGAAACAATACCTTTATTGCAGGGACAAAACTAACAGTTCAAGAAAACATAAACTAGACCTTCATATACCCATATGCCCAATACATATGAAATGGCAAATAAATACATATAATGTATTCAGAATATACATGCACACTCAACATATCTATAGTCTGTTTTTCTTGTTCTTTTACTGTGCTGTTTGAACGGGATACCTTCTTATTGTCCAAAATGCAGTACAGTAAATCCTCTCTATAACGGTCGCTAAATTACATAAAGTATTTTGTGTTAAAGACAGGCGGCTGCTTAAAGCAATGTGAAAGTAAAACAGAACGCTCCTATAGGAGCATTCTGTTTTACTTTCATCTTGTTTTATGCAGTCACCTGCCCTGAATACCAACTAATTAAGACAATTTAGTGGCCGTTATAGAGAGGTTTTACTGTATTTTATGTATACACGAGCAGCTTTCTGCGTGACTTTCACCATGCATTAAGCTGCCACCTGTCTTAAAGATAGATAATAATACGTATTTAAGTGTTCGAATAATCGAGATTTTACTGTTCGAATAATCGAGATTTTACTCGAATAATCGAGATTTTACTGTATATCACACAGGTGAGTTACCTTATCACCTTTGCCGCTGCTTTTCCACCTGGTCCGTGCTTTGCGGCATCGTAATTTCCACGTGCGTGGAAATATTTGTCCGATTTTTTCCAGTTCGACGTTCTCATATCCCTAAAGTAAATCCCATAAACAAGAATCATCAAGTTTTTATATATATTCAACAAAATAATTTAAGGGTCACTAGTCAGTTTCCCATAGGGCTCAATGTATTCACTACACAACTTTGGTACTTCGTATCTTTCACCAATTTCACTTAATCCAACGAAATTTGCAGGAATTATTGCTAGAGTTTCAATTAACGGGTGCAGATGAAAATTATACCTGCGGGAGTCTTATGTACCTCCTTGGAGACAAAAATATAAAACGATGGTTTCACCAAAAAATGCATAATTTTCAACAGGAGTTTACCTTGCTTTGGAAATAGAAAATCATATCACTATTGGAAATAATGGAACATGGAAAGGTTTATCAAATGTTTGACATAGCAAAGACATGTTTATTGGTATTCCAGATAAGAGTATTTTTGTAGAATTTCAGAAATTTCCAATTTTCGTTTTTTTATTCCATGGATGCCTATAGGAACTTGACATAATTCAATCTCACTGGAATCTGTAGTTTGACATTTTGACAATACTTCCTGTAAATGTTGTCGAAATTCATCTATGTATATGGAAAATACAGGATGCCAAAGTTGTAGGGTCATTGCATAAAGCCTATGGGAAAAATACCACTGACCCTTAAATATTTTTGTTGAGTATATATCAATTCAATCGTTAAAATGTTTAGATACAATTTACAAACTCGTTGTCAACATTTTGGATCCACATGGGGTCTCAAGTAAGCCGGCGTGTGTGATTTTAGGATGTAAAGTTGTAAACTGTCTGCATGTTTGCCAATACTGTTTGGCACTGTTTGATCGACCTACCATAAATTATATGGAAGAGCTTCCTGACATGGCCATTTTGATCTTTCACTGAGGTAGCCTTCCATCTTGTTTTAGAAATCTGGGTCTATTCTGTTTGCAGTTGCATCAAAAGGCATCTCTATCAGATAAAATCGGTAACACTATTGAATAACTGTATCTAAATGTATATTTTTAATTCGGAGAGAATTTTCAGACTTGCTCTACATGCATGTTTACATTTCCACACGATCAAGCAAAATGATATAGGCCTACATCACATAGTCAGTTCGATAAAATTGTACTTGGGACAAGCAATGGCTAACAGATGGATTTCGAACATTATCCACAATATACAGTTAATCCATTCCCTAATAATAACGATTTCTGACAGCTCTGTAAAAGTCACTTTGTGAAACCATTGTGATAAAAAGAGCATTTGCTCCTATAGGAGCAAATGCTCTATTTATCACAATGGTTTCAAACTACAAAATTCTAAAAAAAAATCATTTTCTCTTATTAATGCTCCTATTCGGTAGATTAATTCAAAGAGGTTATATCTAAAAATAGCCTATGAGGGAATGGGTTAAAGAGGTAGGGTCTAAAACTAGCCTATGCGGTAATGGGTTAAGCTAATACAGCCAGATAATTTATTATCATAGGAGTTTGTAAAAGCAGTTAGTTGCATAGTAATGCAGAAAGCTCCTACAGTAACTTTCTGCATTTAAGTGTTTCCTCCATTAACCCATGCCCTCATATGGACGACTTTTGACGACTCTGTAGAAGTCACTTTGTGAAACCATTGTCATAAATAGAGCATTTTCTCCTATAGGAGCAAATGCTCTATTTATCACAATGGTTTCAAACTACAAAATTCTAAAAGTTTCCTTTTCTTTAGTTAATGCTCCTTTTCGGTAGATTTATTCAAAGAGATTGGATCTAAAATAGCCTATGAGGTAATGGGTTAATCTAGCAACGGTTTTAAAATCCAGAATTATGTCTTTATAGTACATGTAGTCCCATTAGCGTGAATTTCTGGTATAAAAGTCGCGAACTACGCCTTTACAAACCGAGTAAACCTAGACCAGGGTCTGCTCTATTTGCGTATGGAATAATATAGATTATTATGATTCTACAGTTTTTGCCACCGCAAAAAAGTAATGTGTTCATGTGCAATTATACAAAATATTCTGATATCTATCATGTCAGTATGTCTTACACGAATATTTATGTAGATATAGTAGGTTTATCTTACTTACACATATGCCTTGCCCATTTCGTAAGATCCCTTAGCAAACCCCGCTGCAAATTTAGCCCCATCTTTCGCCGATTTGACAGTTTCTTTCGCCGTTTTACCAATTTTTCTGCCTACGCTCTTCACCCTGTCAACCACACTTTTGCTTCCTTCAGATTTTTCACTTGAAGATGAACTACTCCGACTCCCCCACCAAGCGTCCGTCTGACCACAGAGGAACACCGTGATCATGACCAGACAGACGATTATTGACAGTCTCATGGTTTATCTGTGGAAATTGTAAAAACCCGGTCACATTTGTTCTACTGCTGCCGTACGGTGGCCGTAAATCGAGAGATTTCTGCGGTGGCCGTGGAAAAACTGCGCCCGCTAGGCCGCCGTACGGCGTATCCCTATTTTTTACAGGCCGTAGGGTCGCCGTAGAATTTTTAGCGAGAAGTTATAATTTCTGCGACCGCCGTAGCTTTTTACAGACCGTAGTCAAGCCGTAGAACGGTTCCGTGGCCGTAAGGACGGCTGTAGAATTTTAAAAACACATCGGCAGCCACACGGACGCCTTTCGTGCCGCACGGACGCCGTACGGTGATCGTGGGTCATCACTTCAAAGGTCTTACGGCAACCGTAGGTTTTTTGTCTCTACAATTTCAAAATATGCCGTACAGTGGACGTAACGTATTATGTGACCACTGCAGTATATGGCCCTGTATGAAGAGTAATAAGTTTGGTGTTTATAATGGCATATGAACAAGATATGCTTTGACCATGGCAAAAATTCCAGATAACCAAACAGGACAGGCCCTGATCAGACGGCTCCTATATAATAAGAACCGTTTGATCTAGAGTCTGGTCTGTTTTAAAATACATTCAAATGCGTAGCTATGGAGTAAAGTGTTAAGTAAGTAAAAGAAAGTACCTATACAGTCAGCTTCCACGGAAGGTGCTGTTGTATTGAAAATGTCATTGTAAGTTAAGTTATACAGTAACCCTTCTCTAAACCAGATGTTCAAATTAGCATCGATACCAGTCTGTAAGACAGGTTGCACCTTAATGCATTGTGAACGTCATGCAGAAAGCTCCCAGAGGAACTTTCTGTATGACTTCCATCCTGCATTGATTAACCCACTTGCTCACATGGTTCCATATAATGGACGTAGGCAAACAGTGCAGACTCTGATCAGACACCGCATAATGCGGCGTCTGATCAGAGTCTACACTGTTTGCTGATAGGAATTTCAATATAAAACAAAACGAAATTGAAAATTTAGGCCAGGCACCCCTTAGATAAAAAAAATGGACTAATCCAATATATAAACATGGAAGAATCCATTGGGAGCAAATGGGTTAAGCAGCCGCCTGCCTAAAATATCTCAATTCTTCTTTACCAAAACTTCGGTTTAGATAGAGTTGTACTGTATATGTTTCCAAATTTGTGTCAATACAATAAATATTTCGCTGTATCGAATGTCGTTATAACGAGGGTTCACAGTGTATTTAACCGTTGTCTCGAATGTCGTTATAACGAGGGTTACCGGTATATTTAACCATTTACTCCATAAATACGTATGCCTTTCTACGCCTTTGAAAACAGAGCAGATCCAGATCAGACGGCTTCTATCTGATCAGATGTGATTCAATTTCTATAGTGTCTGTTCCTGTGTCCATGTGCTATTACAACAATTAATCTAATTAATATTCATGATGATAATATTTGATTTTCTTATATGAACAATCATGGAGTAAAGGGTTAATACATAAAAAAAACATATAGATTCGTATATAGAACTGTCCCAAACGTGAATATAGTAAAACCTCTCTATAACGGCCACTAAAGTACATCAAGTATTTTGTGCTAAAGGCAGGTGGCCCCTTAAAGCAAGGTGAAAGTAAAACAGAACGCTCCTATAGGAGTGTTCTGTTTTACTTTCACCTTGCTTTAAGCAGCCACCTGCCTTAAAATGAACTAATTAACAGAATTTAGTGACCGTTATAGAGAGGTTTTACATGTACATACAGAAGCGAGTATTCGCATCTACCTCTTACCTTTTACTGCCAGTGTATGATGCAGAGTTGGTTGGTGTTCGCAGTTAATATATGCTCACACTATCCTTTGACACTGCCGTTTCATAGAAATCCCCTTTCAATTTGTTGTTCGATGTTGGTGACACTGTTTGTGAACTGGTTCGTGTTTTTGCCGTCCGGAATGGAGGTGGAGAACCTATTTAAAAATGCACTCACCATACTGACTAATTCATCGTATTGTTATACACATTTAACAATATTTGTAACATCTTTTAAACCATTAATTGACACAGGCGCCTGTTGACTCCTTTGCTAACACGGATGGACCCCGGTCAGATGGCTCCTGAAGTAGCCGTCTGATCTGATTTCGTTTTGATTGCTGATGGAATTATTTGGCTCTGATTATATAGTTTCTGTCATAGCCAAAATAAATATATTCATATATCATTGTGAAAATTAAGCTTATAAATAATCGCGATGTCATTATTTCACCAGGTAAAAGGTTAAATCACAATGCCTTGTGTTCATTATGCACTTGCCACCACTCAACGAATAATTGTTTTCTGGGTTTTTTGTTTCTTCTGCGGTTTTTTGCTTGTGTTTTGTTGTTGTTGTTTTTTAAATGTACTTAAACCAATGAAGTTCTCTTGTTTTTTATTCGTTTTAAATGAAAAAGACAGACACATTTCATGACAAGCTAACCATTATTAATTATTTTACCTTTTTGAATCATTTATTTACATCATTGCTTTACCCATTCCCTCATATTGACGACTTTTGACGACTCACTTTGTGAAACCAATGTTATACTTTCGAGATGAATAACAATCAGTGCAGATCCTGATCAGAGGGATCCTCTAGGAGTCCTCTAATCTGTGTCTACACTGTTTACAAATAATGATACACCCGTTTCTCGCATTCAAAGAGCTATTCTAACGCAATCTGTCAATTTTCTGCAATCTGATTGGCTCATGTGACTAAATTTGCGGCATATAAAAACTGTTTTATATGTCGCAAATTCAACCAATCGAAAACGGCCGAATAACAGCATTAGCCTGTAAATATATTAATGCGCTTTGTTTATCAAACACTTAGATCTACTGATAAATCCGTAGGCTATGCATACACTGACATATATTCAAGTTCAGTCCGGTATTTTGAAAGTTATTAATTTCCATTCTTTGTCACGACTTGACCGGTCTTTTATATGTCATGTGGAGAATTATTGATATACTCAAAGCGTTGTTATTCAGATTCAACCTTATTTATCATACTATTCAAACATAACGTTATAACGTGACGTCATTGTTACAGACGACGTTTTCGCGTACGGCGCCAAAGACTAAGATAACGTTACGTTTCCTGACATGTGTATTGAAAGTGTATTGAAATGTAAAATAGCTGTCGCATAATGATTCACGACAAATGTAATAGTGAACTTACAACTGGGCCGGTGTTTTGACTGTGTAAACCAGGGTGAAAAAATCCAGTTATTTTAAGAAATCTGAGAGAAACTGGGCACTATTTCTCGCCTCATCACTCATTCAATCACCTGCGCGCATAGGATATAACAACAATTTGGCATTTTTCGTGTTAAGATTGCGTTAGAATAGGGTTAATCCTACTGTAATTTGAAATTTGCGACGGTATATGAGATTTTTAACGGTCGCAAATTATTTTAATGGCGACGCCGAATTAAAATAATTTGCGACCGTTAAAAACCTCATATACCGTCGCAAATTTCAAATTACAGTAGGATTAACCCTATAATACAGGGTGTCCCAAAAAAGCCCGGAACCTTGGAACAAATGTGTATTTTATATGTCGCAAATTCAACCAATCGAAAACGGCCGAATAACACCATGTGCATGTAAATATATCAATGCGCTTGTTTATAAGCAATGATAAATCCGTATGCATACTTCGACATACAAATCTAGATCTATTCCAGTTTGCCCGTTATTACAAGTTATTTTCCATTGTTTACTTTGTCACGACTTGAACGGTCTCTTATATGCACATTTGTCATGTGGAGAATTATTGAGATACTCTAAGCGTTGGGATCCAGATTAGGCCTTATTTATTATATCGTTCAAACATAACGTTATAACGTGACGTCATTGTTACAGGCGACGTTTTCCCGTATGGCGCCAAAGACTAAGATGACGTTACTTTACCAAAATGTGTATTGAATGTATGTATTGAGCATTTTGAATAGCTAACGTACAATTATTCATGACTAATGAAATGTATATATATATAAACCAGGGTGAAAACACAGTTACTTTAAGAAATCTGAGAGAAACTGGTGCACTGTTTCTTGCCTGATCACTCATTTAATCATCCGCGCACAAAGGATATTACTTGAGTTAAAATCGGCTCAACAATTTGTCGTTTTTCGTGTTAAGATTGCGTTAGAATAGGGTTAACCCTATAATACATAAGATGGAATATTGAAGCTATTTTAGAAAGCAAAGGAAAAGTTCTTTCGAATTCCACTAGCAAACAGAGCAGGCCCTGATTAGACGACTCCAATAGTAGCCGTCTGATCTGGGTCTACTCTCTTTGCAAATGCGTGAACACGTGTTTATATGAGGGAAAGGGTTAATACAGGTTCTACTGTAACTCATGTCGGTATTTTTAACAACATTTTATAACAACCTTGCAATTGTATAATACAGTAAAGCTCCACTAATCTGGACTTTTAGTAAAGAAGAATTAAGAACCGTTTAGGCAGGTGGCTGCTTAATGAAGTGCAGAAGTCAAACAGAAAGCTCCTAGGGGAGATTTCTTTATGGTGTTCACTCTGTATTAAGTCTCCACCGCTCTTGATCCTTTACTCCATAATTACGTACACCAAGAGAATCACCTACAGACTATTGTGGAAAATTTCTTTGAAGCTTCCAAGCTGTTTGGACTGTCAATCAGCCTTGGAAAGACTGGATGCCTGTTCAGCCAGCTCCAAACAAGGTGCTACAGCAGCCATGTATAACAATTGATGACACTCAACTGAAAAACATTGAGACTTTCAAGTACCTGGGCAGTACCATCTCCAACGATGGCTCTCTTGGTTGATAAATAGCAGCCAGAATTAAAAAGGCAAGTCAAGCACGAGGCAGACTAAGGACTAAAGTGTTGCAGCAAAAAGACATTCGACTCTCTTCCAAACTCAATGTATACAAGACTGTATAGTCATAACATTTCTGCTTTATGGCTTGACTATATACCGCAGACACATCAGGAAACTTGAGCAATTTCATGCATGCGCTATTGGTTCTGTCATGGGGATACGTTGGCAGGATCTCATTACCAACCAGGAAGTGTTGGACAGAGCCAACACCACGAGCATCGAAGCCAAAACCATTAAGGCCCAACTACGATGGACCGGTCATGTCATCCGCATGGAGGAATCGAGAATCCCTCGCCAACTTCTCTATGGAGAGCTTGCACATGGGACTGGAAAACATGGCCGTCCCAGGAAATGCTACAAGGACAACCTCAAGGCCAACCTCAAATGGGCTAACATTAAGCCTCAACAACTGGAGCCTTCAGCTGCAGACAGGCATGCTTGGCGTGCTCAGTCTCGTCTCACCACTCATCAGTAACGTTTGAGGATAACCGCAACCAACGCATTGTAGCTGCACGTATAAGGAGACACGAAAAGAAGTCTGCCCCTGACCCTACGGTTTGAGTCCCATGTCCTACTTGTAACCGCATATGTGCCTGGGACGTTGGACTCCGAAGCCACATGCGCACCCATAGATAAACGCCCAATCAATCGTCTTCCTTTGATTCGGGAGACAACCATCACGAACTTATATGTCTTAGCAAACAGGATAGACTCAGATCAGACGGCTCCTGTCTGATCCACTGTCTGACCTGCCTTTCTACGCATTTGCAAACAGCGTGTGCTTTTTTTCTAATTACGACTCACTTGCATGAATATTCATGGGGTAAAGGGTTAAAGACGATAATAATAGTTATAGGAGAGTTCGGATAAGGGAAGTTCTGAAATAGGAGTTCCTATCGAAAGCAAAAGCAGTAATGCAAAAAAGAGAACATTACAGGCACGGTTTTATGAGTCTATTCATGAGCAGTTATTGTACATGTAAGTGCAACACTACTCACGCCCCCTAGCACCGGGTTAACCCTTTCCCTCATATGCTATTTTTAGACCCAATCTCTTTGAATAAATCTACCAAAAAGGAGCTTTTTGGAGCATAAACTAGAGAAAAGGAAATGTTTAGAATTTTGTAGTTTGAAACCATTGTGATAAATAGAGCATTTGTTCCTACAGGAGTGGTTTTACAAATTGACTTTTACAGAGTCGTCAAAAGTCGTCAATATGAGGGAATGGGTTAAGCGGTATTCAATTTTCAAAGCTAATAACATCGAAACTAATGATCCCTCTTACGACTGTTTCACAATAAGCAAAATAATTCGTAAGGTACTAATGATATTTGCAAACGTTTTGGATCCAGATGAAAGCACTGAAATGGTGAAATTCTCTTCTGTTTTTATTTAAGACAGAGACTGGTGTTTAAGACATTTTTAAGTTTAAACTAACAAGCTCTTCCGCAAGACAAAAGTTAAACAATTACTTTGGATTCGTGCACTTATGATTGTATTAAACACGTACATGTATATGTAATATCTCTCACATTATTTTACATTGAAATAATTTATGAAGACAATGCCGTCTGGTTCAAGTCGAAAACTACATATTAATTTAGTTTTTCGTTGTTTTTAACCCGTTTCTTCATAAAAAAAAACACCACCTTTTCACGCATTTTCCACGAGTAGACCCAGATAGGAGCTGTCTAATCAGGGTCTGCTCTGTTTGTTTATGATATAGATCCGATTCTTCAGTTTCTGCCAGAGCCTAAATGTCCTGTGTTCATATGCCATTTTGAAAAATAATCTAATTAATATTCACGATGTCATTATTTCTTACAAGAGTATTCAAACAGCAAAGTGAAACAGTTAGGTTGAGTGTGATCTGGATTCGTAATTACATGTAGCCCACTTGTCGAAATACATGTAACATGTATTATTAACCGCTTTTCTGCAAGGGTGCTTATGCTGATGTGTATTTAGATACTCTTAACCCTTCGCTTGCTATTCGCGTCAATATACCTACCTGTAAATAGTGAAGACCCAGATGAGACAGCTCCTGCAGGGGCTGTCTCATCAGGGTCTGCACTATTTACCAGTTGAGTGTGCAACCAGTGCACTCCACAGCAGTGATTGCACAGCGAAATACTTGTACACGGTGAATAATAATAATAATAATAATAATAATAAAGACTTTATTTAACGAGAGAACTCATTTGATAAAATCAATCTTCCATGAGGCCCTCAACAGTAACATATATACAAGCACATTAAAAGGAATCTAGTAAAAGCTACATACATCTTTAAATATACATATGGTTACTGGTAGAATGAAAGTTTTACTTAATGGTTAGCATAGGGTCTATAATATTTCAAGGTTTTACCCAGATCACACAAGACGTCAGCGCAAAGTTGGCCCGATATCGCAATGATATTGGGTCCAACCACGATCAGACGCTGTGTGGTAACGTATATTCACCAGCTATTGTACATATGCATGGAATCGAAATGAAAGGCTATTTAAAACGCTAGGTGTTATTAAGCGGATATACCGTACAAACAGTTGCTTTTAAGATGAAGCACCAAAGCAATTGGCGTCTCATCCAGATTAAAGCTGGTTGATTCACTCTGATTGTCTGTATTAATGGAGACAAATAATGTCTAGCATACAAACGATAAAAACATTCAAGAGCAAACTAAAAAAAATGAGTAACAATAAAACTAAGCGAATGAAATGAATGAATTAAATACTTTGTTTAACGAGGGTAGCTCAATTAGTCATAATGACCAGCCTACATTGAGGCCCTAGAACAAAAGCATTTCATACAATATACAAAAATGTAAAACACAGATCTATATGCACTCGAAAGCAATGTTCAGAAATTCAGTAGGCCCCCTATTTTTGCGTCTGGATAATTAATAAATGTTGTCTGCTTCAATTTGTAGAAATATTGTTTAAGGACACGCAGTTGGATCCTGCTAAAACTCCGAGTAACTTGGCATCTAATCTGGATCCAATATATATGTACATGTAATTATACAACAGGGCATGGGTAAAGAAGGAGAAATGTATTGTAAAATTCAGCAAGCGAATGGTTAAGATTTGTTTATGCTTTTGAGAAACTATCGAAACGACAAATCACACTTAGGAGGACATGGGTTTACGGCTGATCATTACATGACGTGACAGGTAAAAATGTGTTCAATCATTTCGGCACTTATGTTCAGTTCACTAGATGGTACGAAACTTTTTAATTACATTGTAGAGTGATGTTTTACAAAACAAAAGCACATCCATTATTCGAGATTTTTCACTCAGTGTAATAAGCTACTTTTTACCCTTTACTCCATATATACGCATTTTTCTCTGTATTCATATCTCATTATAAAACTTCCCCTAGTGTTTGTTTGTTTTGTCGTTGTGCGTCTCTTTGTGGTTTGATAGTTATGTACATTTGCTGTGTTTTATTGGTGTGGTGTTGTTTAAGGCTGCTGTTTGTTTTGTATGTGTTGTTTCCCGTCTGACCCATATTTGTACTTTCATCTAATAAATATACATGGTGTCATTATTTCTTTTATGAATATCCATGGAGTAAAGAGTAATAGCTGTACATTGTATTTTCTAAGAATGTTTAGAGAAAAGTTATTCAACGTGATTATTAACTTTAGAGAAAGGTTGACGTTTTCGTAAGGTTGAAAACTTGTACAATGTTTTTTATGATACGACGAACGAACAAATGCAGACTATGGTTTTATATTTTATTTTTAACGACATATTATCTCTACTACAATAGGAGTATAGGAATAAACAGAATTTCCATTACATGCGACTACACTTTATTTAATAATACTGGTACGTGTACATGCATACACATTAGAAATCTTTTCAGATGCAAATTTAAAGTGAAATTTTAACCATTTACCTGTCACAATTCACATAAGAAATAATATTACCATGAACATTCAACATCTTATTTTTATACAGTAAAACCCCATCCAATACGACCACCATAAAACGATACATTTCTGGATGATAAATGCAGGTGGTAGCTTAATGCAAGATGAAAGTTATGAAGAAATCTTCTATATGGACTTTCTGCATTACTTTCGCCCTGCATTAGGCTACCATATACATTCAAGACCCATATTTAGACTCCTCTTTGGTGGTCGCTATAGAGTGGTTTTACTGTGATGAAAACTTTCATGGGATTTTTTTTACTTTACCAAAAGCTGTAGAATCAAATGAATAGGTCCTGATCAGAAGGTCCCTTCGGGCGCAATTGATCTGGATCTGCCCTGTTTGCAAAGGCGTGAAAAAAACCCCGTTCATATGAGTGAAAGTGTCAGATGAATGTTTGTCCTATCCTTCACAAACAATTCATCTGCTTTGTTATACATTAGCTTTTTGGATTAGCATTCTGCATGACGCCCGTCCTGCATTAACACATTCCCTCATATTGACGACTTTTGACGACATTAAAAGTCACTGTGTGAAACTATTGTGATAAATAGGACATTTGCTCCTATAGGAGCAAATGCTCTATTTATCACAATGGTTTCAAACTACACAAATATAAACTTTTCCTTTTCTCTAATTAATGCTCCTTTTCGGTAGATTTATTCAAAGAGGTTGTGTCTAAAATAGCCTAGGGGGAATGGGTTAAACCACCACCTGTCGTGTACCGATGTTCCATTATACAGATGCTTTGCTACATCTGCTTTGTTGTGCATCTGTTTCGTTACATGTACTAGTATTTTGTTACACATCTGTCCTGTTACAATATGTCCTGTATATAGACTGAGGGCCAACTGTACACTAGGTCCCCCCGCCCCCACCCCTAGCGGGATTTTATGACACCTATATCACTGTATAGCTTAATATACCCTCTATCAAATGTCACTTGTTGGATGTAATATGGATGCTGATTAAGCTTACAGTATGCGATTGATTATCTGCCCCTGAATTCGTAATATTACGTTTTTATGTTTTTGTATACAAGAGGTTAATGAGTCCAAAATGACAAGTTCTCAAACCACATTGCTTACAATTATTATATTCTATGTCGATCAACATGTTTGAAAAAGAAAAGATAACTTTAAACTGAAACAGCAATAATTATCTCCCTTGTAACTGTAAAAAAGAAACGACTTAGCCTTAATATACATACAAGCTATTTTTCAGTTATATATGGGAACCATTTTGCATAAGGCACTGAATAATATTATAATCATTAGGGACCTGCATTGAAAATGTAGGAGCACATTAGGAATCACATTTTCTGTCCGTCTGTATGTCCGTCCGTCCGTTCACACTTTTGATGTGACGCGATAAGTCAAAACAGTACTTCACATATTGGTTTCATATTAAATACATATGCTTAGTATCATCAGAAGAAGGTGGCTATAGTTTTTGGGTTGAATCAGATCACTTTGTCTTGAGTTATCTTCCCTTGATTCATCACAAAATACCATCACTTTTGATGTGAAACTACAATTCAAACAGTACTTCAGATATTGGTTTCATATTAAGGTCATATAATCAGTATCACCAGAGGAACACGTTTATAGGGTTGAATCAGATCAATATGTCTAGAGTTATCTGCCCTTAATTCATCAAAAATGTCAACACTTGATCTGACGTGATATCTTAAAACAGTACTTCACATATTTTGGTTCATCTTAAGGGCATATGCTAAGTATTAGGAGAGGAAGATACCTACAGTTTTTGGGTTGAATGAGATCACAATGTCCAGAGTTATCTGCCCTTGGTTTATCAAAAATGCCATATTCGACAAACGATCATCTGCAGGGACCTCTCTGATCCAGTCAGTTTTCTAGATAATATCTACATCATAAAACAATTTCATAACATATTCATCATTTCTGATACTGTAACTGTACGTGTTATATTTAATGTGGTCATAGTTTATTTCCTATTACTGCACTCTGTTTGGTTATTTGTCAAATTCTAGGGCAGTTATCTCAGAAATTCTGAGGCTAGTAGATTCTTCTGAATAATATTTTTCCGAAAAGGTCGCACCGACGACCATTAGAAAAGTGCTAGTCGTAAGTGTTATACAACTGCTTGAGAGGCCACAAGCAGACCTAGAGAACGTACCTGTAGGTTGTTCTGTGGGGTTGCAAAAGGGCGCAGATAAAAGGAAGAAAATGTAATGCTATTCTGCCAGGAAGCAGCCCTAAGGAGATTCATCCAACGGACCGTGATTAAAAAATGCACAGGAAGTGGATAGGACTGAGTCTGAGCTAATAGGACCTGCTTCTGAGCAGTGGCCCTTCTGGCCGAAAAGAGATAACAGATGCAGTGTATCCGCCACTCGTTGTGGTAGAGATCCTGATCGTGTTGGAGTCCGTAAGGAAATTCAGTCCCACAAAGATGAAAATATTTCGATGGGATGATATCCGATTTCTCCGGATTCAGTACAAGTTCCAACTGAGACAATACCTCCCAGCTGTAGCGGAGGTTAAGAAGAAGAGAATGACGAAACAGCCAATTGTCAGAGTACTGAATCAGAGTGACACCATTCTGCTGGAGATAGACCGCTACAACTCCCATGGATTTTGTGAAATCTCTGGGAGCCGTAATGAGACCAAAGGGCAATGCACGGAACTAGCAAACGGTATCCCCACGGAAGAAGCGCAATAGGTGTCTGTCTGCTGGGTGAATCGGGAGATGAAAATATGCATCCGAAAAATCCATGGAAATGCCCCGTTGGTCCGGTTTGATGGCCACCCGAATGAAAGCGATGGTCTCCATCTTGAAAGGTTTGAGCTTTACCTACTTGTTTAGAGTAAAGGTTGATGATCGGTCAAAATGCGCCATTTTTCTTTGGAACGTGAAATAGACGAGAAAATCTCGTTCAGTACACTTTCTACTGCCCCTTTTGCGAGAAGCGAGGACCCAGAGTCCGGTGTGTTTGCATGATCCGACAACTGATAAATAGGGATCCTGGAAATAGGAGGCTGCCGAACCAGAAGGATATGATAGCCTGCCTGTACAATAGAGAATGGATGTTCGGATAGGGTTAGTTGCTGAAAGAGCGAGTTCCTAGAGTTGATGCCTCAAAGGGCCAGAACCCCTAGGGTAGGAGCGGAAACAGCCTGTCCCGAGGTGGGGGAACAGGGACCGGTCTAATGCGGCTCTTGGCCGAACCCCACTGAAGGGGAGAATATGCCTTGTTCTTAAGACCATGTTTCCCGTGGGGCTTCAAAATGCCATTAGAAGGTTTGCACCTAGCTACGGGGACTTTGGGGGATCTTCCAAGGAGAAGGGCAATATACCGGAGAACTCTTTGGAGAAGTCTTGTCAACCTGTTCTTTCTCCTTAATTTTGCCTCCGAAAAGAAGCTCCGAGGCAAATGGACCCGCCCGCAATTCAACCTTTGAGGTGTCTTGAAGAGCAGAGGCAGATTAACGGCCCAGCTGGTATGAAAGGCGCTTGGTAAATTCAGAGGAGGGATACTCTGAAGCTAGTTCTACTGATAGAGCAGCAGTTATAGGTCTATGTTGGAAACAACACCCATTTACTGTCTCTGGCGCAGCTCCTACCGCTGGAGAGGAGATAAGGCCCTGTGACCGTTGGCATCCAGCAAAGGGATCCGGTCGAATAGCCCAGGGTGGCTGTCAGAAGGGGATGGAGGCCTGAGAGATGAGGATGGAGCCATGGATCTAAGGGCATGGTCCAACCAACTGTAAGCCTGCAATGGAAATCTTCGTCCAGGTCTGCCAGCCGAAAGATAAGGAAACTAAACGAGGGAGAGACTCCCGAGACTTGGAGAGATTCGGAAGCTTTCCCTGATCAGAGTAGCTCAAAGGATAAGATTGAGCCCTTGTGAGTTGGCTTAGGGGCCTAGAGCATATGGAAGGTTGGAGGAAGGCGAGGACAGTTCTCACACGCCTTATCAAAAGCAAACGATGACGTTTCAGATTCGTAGACGACCGTTGACTGAGCCTCCTCTAGGTCCGACGCTCCAGTTGTATCTGACTCCCTGAAAATAGGATTGTCCCTGGGAGTCATTATTTACAATACCCTCTGTTCCCCTTCAGACTACACCCTGGCAGCTGTCGCCGACGGCATTACCCGGAGATTACCTCCTACTACAGGCACTGAAGAGTGGACTGCACAAGGAAGAGGACTGTCATTCCCCGAGTCAAAATCCACACATGCCATGATAGGTATGGAGGCCAGACAGGCTGTTTGTGGGTCAAAGCCAGTAGGAGCCCAAGCAGGATAGGGGAATGGGGGCCACCGAATGGGATGGGGGTCCCGTGACCCTGCTGGTTGGGCTGTCAGCAAGGCGTCATCTGTCATCTTGCTGGTGCCAGGCAATGATTGCCGGCTGGCGGGATTGTCCAGCCAGCGACTCTGAAGAGGAAGAAATATATCAATATAATATCCTATTTTAGTTCACGGCAGGGGGTGGAGGTACAAAGCACAGAAACAGACACACTATTAGTTTGTTTTCAAACTAGGACAATTATGTGCATATTATATGGTGTTGTAATTATCATATGCAAATCTACTTTGTTTTTCATCTTAAAACCACTTATTGACAAAGTAGTATGTGTTATATTTTGTGGGGTCATTTTAACCCACCAACTTTCTTTGCCATACTGAAGCAATACTGTGTATCTATGAAACAGAAAATGAATAAATATATGACCTGACAACATGTATGTGTCATTTGAAGCCCTTTAATATGAAAACTGAATAAACATAGCATACTCAATTGCTAAATAAGGTCATTTTTTAACAATTTAAGCATTTTTTAGATTCTCATTAATATTCATGAATATGCAAATGAGCTCAATAGTAGTTTGTTCTCAAACTGGGACAATTTTGGTAATAGAGAACACTGTTGTAATCATCATAAGCAAATTTACTTTGTCATTCATTTCAAAACCACTTATTGACAAAATAGCATTTTTTTACATTTTGTGGGGTCATTTTACCCCACCCACTGAAGCAATATCGTGTATCTATGGAACAGAAAATAAATAAATAAATGACCTGACATCATTTATGTGTCATTTGAAACCTTTCAATGTGAAAAATGAATAAATATAACATCGTCGTTTTCTAAATAAGTTCATAGTTTAACAATTTAAGCAGTTTGTTTTAGATTCTCATTCATGAATATGCAAATGAGCAAATTATGAATAAAAGACGCCTGACATGTAATAAATATATTGTTATTATTTTAAAACTAGTTTGGATGTTTTATAAAAAAAATATAAATGATGTTTTTGCATCTTAATGGCGCTAATGCTAAAACTTCGAAATGTTGGCGGTTGCCATGGAAACACGCTGGCCATCTGCTTATCAAGCATCCCCTACCCGTCCAACAACCGGAACTTGTTAACGTATACCCTAAGTTTTAAGAAAATATAGGTGTACAAAAATCCCGCTAGGGGGGGGGGGGGGTTCGATTATGGGCCCTGTGCCTACATGTAATACATCTGCTTTGTTATACATTTGCTTTGTTACATTAAATTGTTGCATACATGTTCTGTTACACATCTGTCCTGTATACATATGCTTTGTTATACATTTGCTTTGTTACATGTATTTTGTTGCACATCTGTTCTGTACACACCTATTCTGTATACATCTGCTTTGTTATACATTTGCTGTGTTACATGTATTTTGTTGCACACATGTTCTGTTACACATCTGTTCTGTATATATCTGCTTTGTTATACATTTGCTTTGTTACATTATTTTGTTGCACACGTGTTCTGTTACGCATAACAGGTGTGTATATATCTGCTTTGTTATACATTTGCTGTTTACATGTATCTTGTTGCACATATGTTCTGTTATAGATTCGTTCTGTGTACATATGCTGTCTTAAACATCTGCTTTGTTATACATCCTGCCACGGACAGTATTCCTGAAAGAAGTAGCTGTATAAGAGGGACCACTTCTACGAAATTTATCCAGCATAGAAGCCAAGTTGTAAACTTTGCCAGTAGTTTGGATACACATTTGGCGGCATTATCAGGATCCAGATATCTTAATACGTGTGATCCAGATATCCTAACACATTTGTTCCAGGTAGCTTACATGTTTGTTCCAGATATCCTAACATGTTTATTCAAGATATTAAATACGTGTGTTACATAATTAACACGTTTATTCCAGTCCAGATATCTTTACACATCTGTTCAAGATATTATAACACATCTGCTATAGATATTTAGCACGTCTGTGAAAAATATTTTAACACCTTTTTAACGAAGAAATGGAGAATTGTTTTCTATAACCCTTTACCGCATGAAATAATGACTATATAAATGTTAATGAGCTTAATATTTATAATGCCATGTGGCTATGGACAAAACCGTAGAATCAGCTTTATATGGTTTCACAAGCAAACAGAGCAGATCCCGATCAGATGATTCTGATAGGAACCATCTAATCGGGGTCTGCTCTGTTCTCAAATGCTTTAACCATTCACTTGCTATTCACATCAATATACCTACCTGTAAATAGTGAAGACCCTGATGAGACAGCTCCTTCAGGAGCTGTCTCATCAGGGTCTGCACTATTTACAAGTTGATTGTGCAACCAGTACACTCCACAGCAGTGATTGCACAGCGAAATACGTGTACACTGAAGATATATGTAAATATACAACAGGGCATGGGTAAAGAAGGAGAAATGTGTTTTAAAATTCAGCAAGAGAAGGGTTAGAAGGTATAACTATGGTGTACTGTAATGGGTTAGCGTTGTATGACAGCCATTTCACAAACGACAAATGCAAAGGTGTCATCTGATATTTTCTTGGTCGTGCTACTGAAAGTCTTCTTCCTTAGCGAGGTCAACTGCACGTTTGCGTCTGGCTAATTCTGCGTTGGACTGTCGCCGCCGACTCCACATAGCGTTCGTCTGACCAAAGAGGAGCATTGCCAGCACAACGCAGATGATTAATGAAAACAGCTTCATGGTTTGTCTGCAATGACAGAATGTGTGAAAATGCTAGCATAAGTATATACTAAGTTACTATTTCGCGGACATTGGCGAATGTGTTATCATTTTGGCAAAAACACCCCAAGTACCCCAATCAAGATCCACATTGTCTCAAGCTGTGGTTCATTTCAACTGTTTATTTTTCATCACAGGGGCATTATTTTCGATATAAAATCAAGTTGACAATCTTCATAATAATGATTGAATATAACAAATACTAAGTTTTGTGAAAATAGTATTGTATGGACTGTCACCTTTAGCATGTTAAACGTTACAACCAAAACAATAAATTCTATTAATAACATGTCGGTTTTATAAAAATATACATATCAAACTTAAGTGTTTTAATTGTTGTCTTGGCCATACCTTCAATCGCGAGAAAAGCTGGCGAAGAACTCACAGTTGACTCAACTTGAGTGTATACGCCATATACTTTCTTGCTTGATGTCTGCCATTTCCTGCCGTATTTGTCTTTGATTTGTAGCCAAGACAAATATCAGATAGGCACATGTTGATAATTATCCATCTTCATCTTCATTATCATGATCAAATTTAAAGCGAAAATCCCAACAATAAACGTATATTTCAATAGCATCATAAAATTTGGTATTTGTTATGTTCAATCATTATTACGATTGTCCAATTGCACGTACAAGTATATCAAAAATGCCCCGATGATACAAAATAAATCGTTTTCATCGATACTTATAAAATTTATTCTACAACAAAATGTAATCGGTATTTGTCGAACAGTTAACGAAACTAAACCACAACCCGAATAGATTCTAATACATTGCCGAATAGCATCGGGTTTTATATATCAATAATTTGGTCTTCTTCGGAGATTATTCGATTGTTTGTCTTGCGATATACATGTACTTCTTTTCAGCATATAAACAAATGATTTATGTACTTGTTAGGAGCTATTGTTAGGCACTTATAAAACAGGTTACATGTAGAGACTATAACTTAAGAGTGGTAATTGTAATGTTTTATTATGCTTACACGGACGTTGGTTCGTTAATTTAATTCAATATGAATAAGTAATTTTAGAACATAAAACTCTGATGTATGCCCTTAACCCATTATATACCTCATATGCTATTTTTAGATACAACCTCCTTGAAATTGAGCATCAAAGAGAGAAAAGGAAAATTTAGAAGTTTGTAGTTTGAAACCATTGTGATAAATAGATCATTTGCTCCTATAGGAGAAATGCTCTATTTATCACAATGGTTTCACAAAGTCACTTTTATAGAGTCGTCAAATGACGTCAATATGAGGGAATGGGTTAAGTCAAGTCAAGTCAAATTAATTGTTTTAAAGTATCTTACCTTAAGTTGCACAACTGGTCCAAACGAACTCAAGATTGGTGCGAACGTTATGTGAGTTACCCCCTTCGGACTTTGTATAAATAGCAAACACCATAACGGGCACCTTTGACCTGCTGAATCAGCAACTATCTCCTCAAAATGCCTGTCTGCTTATAATTATCTCGCCCTGTACCTGACAGTGACGCATTCTGACGGGGTTATTGTGCAAACAGAGTAGAACCAGATGACATTCGTTGTAAAACGCATTGTCTGCTCAAATTTGGATCTGGTGCAATGTCGATTACGTCCGATTAGCATTAACCCTTCGCTTGCTGTTCACGTCAATGTACCTACCTGTAAATAGTAAAGACCCAGATAAGACAGCTCCTGCAGGAGCTGTCTCATCAGGGTCTGCACTGTTTACAAATTGATTGTGCAACCAGTGCACTCCACGGCAGTTATTGCACAGCGAAATACTTGTACACAGTGAAGATATATATGTAATTATACAACAGGGCATGGGTAAAGAAGGAGAACTGTATTTTAAAATTCAACAAGAGAAGGGTTAACCTTTTGAGTACGTATTGACCAAATCAGATTGATCCTCACGAGACGCCGAGTTACTCGGCGTCTCATCTGGGTCCATGATGTAGCGGAATTATGGTAAAACGATGTCTCATAAGGAATTAAACTGTTTGACACTCTTTCCAAGTGGAAAAACATAATTTGTAGAATTCTAGCAGACTACATTTTTTGCAGATTGCAAATACTTAACATGTAAAGATTAATGGTTAACCTTTCAATGCCATGAAGATGGATCTGTGTATATATGCAAATAATTTGGAACCAGATGAGACGCCAATTCATTGGAGTCTCATCAGGATCCAAATTGTCATTCGGTTTATTATTTCATAACGAATTTGAATATTTAACGCTTACTATAAAACATGAAGCAAACAAAAATGTGTTCAGCAAACGGCAATGCTGACACTGAAAGGATTAACGAAGACATGTTCCATATATTTTTTCCGGATGAAGGGACAGGTACAAAAATATGTCATTTTTTCTGTCAGTTAGGTCATGTGCGCGTAAAATATCCCCTGTGGAAAAATAATGCGCAAAATTAGATCTACAGTAAAACCTCTCTATAACGGCCACTAAATTGTGTTAATTGGTTTGTATTTAGGACAGGTGGCTGCTTAAAGCAAGGTGAAAGTAAAACAGAACGCTTTTATAGGAGCGTTCTGTTTTACTTTCACCTTGCTGTAAGCAGCCACCTGCCTTTAACACAAAGCACTTGATGTAATGTAGAGGTCGTTATCGAGAGGCTTTACTGTATTAAGTTCTGACCACTTTGATTCGAAAAAAAGCTTTCAAAAACTATTGACCGTGTGTCAAACAGACTGGATCCTGATGAGACGTCGAGTTACCCAGTGTCTCATCTGGATCCAAGCTGTTTGCAAATGCGACGCCATGAATATTGCGACGTCATGAATAAACTGTTGTTGTTTTGGTGGTGGTGGTGATTTCTTAAAAACTAAAAGAAAATGTGTCCATGTGTCCACGTGTCCCCGCCAGGTTTTTTTCTGAATCACCTTGAACTCGAATTAAGGTTTGCATGTTTGCCTCGCGCAGGTTTATTTCTATGAATTTATAACATCTCTTTTCAATAATTAAGTTTTTCCATACTTATGCTTTGTGCCAAATATCAAGAAGCTGGCCTGTGTGGTTCCTGAGAAAAATGTGACAGACATTATATTGGAGAAGAGGACGGTGCAAGAGGGCGAGTAATCCCTATAACTATGTTGCCTCTGCGAAATGCAGATGACACAATAATTTACTTCGAGTAATAATGCATTATATAATTTTTATATCGATAATTCTGTATACACTATAGTTACAAATTACTGATAATATAACCATAAACAGGATGAGGATTGAATCACCAAAATTCAGTCAAAGTATCGGCAAACAGGACGTAGATGAACGACAGACTTAAAAAGAGGATACACGATACAACTCACTATGATTATATTTCAGATCTAATATGTATCAAATCATTCCATCTTACACAAGCCAAGAAATCTTTAACGAAATATTTTGTCATTAAACAATCAACCCAGTTTAATCAAAGTGTCGACAAACAAGAAGTAGATGAACGACAGACCTGGGTCCATGCTTTTAGGTGAGTCTGAGTTCGTTCCCAAGCTTTTGATTGGTCAGATTTGAGCCGAGCCTTTGTCTCAAATCTTACCAATCAAAAGCTTGAGAACTCAAATCTGACCAATCAAAAGCTTGAGAATGAACTCGGACTCAACTAAAAAGCTTTATAAACATGGACCCTGAACAGGTATTTGCAAACAGTGTAGACCAAGATTAGACGACTCCTGTAGGAGTCAGGGTCTGCTCTCTTTGCTAATGAAATGATATAGATGTTACTCCGCAATTTCAATCAACCTTTTCCTCCATATAAACACATGTTCACGTATTTGCAAACAGAGTAGACCCAGATCAGACGGCTGCAATAGGAGCCGTCTGAAATGTGTCTGTTCTTTTTTGGTAATGGAATTTGAAAGATCTGTTTCTTTACTTTCTCAAATGGATAGAATGTACAACCTTCCATATTTAAAAAAATGATATAATTTGTGTGAGGATTTTTAATGACAATCAGTGCAGATCCTGGTCAGAAGGATCATCTAGGAGCCATATGATCTGTGTCTACACGTTTTACAATAATAATACACCCGTTTCTCACATTTAAAGAGCTAACAGTAATGTTTGACACTTCATATTGGCTAGCAAACATTGTTTCCTCATTATAAAAAAGACTACATAATTCAGTAGAACCTGTCCTAAGCGGCTATATATCTATTGAATATAAGATTCTTAAAAAAGCAAGTGATTGCTTAATGCAGGGCAAAAGTAATCCTTTCTGTATTACTTTTAATCTGCATTAAGCTACCGCCCGTGCTTACAGACTTATAATTAGATCTCATTTTAATTGACAGGTTCTACAGACTTATAATTTGACCTTTTTTTAACCCTTCTCTTGCTGAATTTTAAAACACATTTCCCCTTCTTTACCCATGTCCTGTTGTATAATTACATATATCTTCACTGTGTACAAGTATTTCGCTGTGCAATCACTGCTATGGAGTACACTGGTTGCTCAATCAACTTGTAAATAGTGCAGACCCTGATGAGACAGCTCCTGCAGGAGCTGTCTCATCTGGGTCTTTACTATTTACAGGTAGGTATATTGACGTGAATAGCAAGAGAAGGGTTAATAGACAACTCACATGGGTATTTTCAACAAGTTTCAATTTATGACAACCTCACTATTGTATAATACAGTGAATTATCATCAACCTGCACGTTTAGTAAAGAAGAATTGGGACTTTTAGGCATGTGTGCATAATAAAGTATGGGGTCATAAAGAAAGCTCCCACGGGAGCTTTCTATATGACTTTCATTTGTATTAACCAGCTAACTGTCTTAAAGACGATAATGATAGTTATTGGAGAGTTCGGGTAAGGTAAGTTTTACAAACCTCATACGATTGTTTCTCAATAAGCGGAATGATTCGTAACGTATTAATATTTGAAAACGGTTTGAATCCACGCACATGTATACGCTTTGTTAGACCACATTCGTAACGGATCACATTTGTAACAAATATTTTACAAATGTGATCACATTCGTTACAGGTAAAATGTGTTACAAATGTGAGTGTCCGACATGGGGGTTGACATTAGAATCACATATGTAACATGTTGAGTTCCTGAATGACAATGTTTAATTAGTTAATAGTAATAGGATTATCATTGTATATGTTACTATGTTTCCTTGGGGTCATGTCTCAACTTTTCACATCCTTAACAGCACATTTAAAAGATATAATGTACAGACTTGTATTATGTTCTAGGATACCTGCCTAAAATATATTGAAGAGTTTCCATTTTTCATATAACTTGTCATATACGTGTACATGCACTTAGGCAATGATGTTAATGTGTGTCAATGATTAAATAAATATTACTTCTTAGTTCCTTTATTTGCTTTTAATTCAGTAATTAATACACTATGCCAAATATTTTAGCAACTATAAATCTAATGATATACCTTTAGGAAAGAAACCCTTAGTAATTTCTTTTATTAATATTTAGTTTGTTGTTAAAATTTGAACAATTTCATTTTTGCGATGAGAGATCATGCACATGCACTTTCAGCTTACTTTTCTGTATGAAATTTGACGTGTTACAAATGTGATTGTATGTCACATTAAAAATCGGCATCGATCACATTCGTCACAAAATGTGTTACATATGTGCTCGATTTCTGGATCACATTTTTAACACATGTTACGAATGTGATCACATTCGTAACACGTGTTACGAGTGTAATTTGTTACGAATGTGGTTTAACAATGCTTTGTTACTCGGTATCTTGTTAGTATCCAAACTGTTTGACATTTCGGTCGTGATAATGCACTGAAATGGTGAAATTATCTTCTGTTTTCATTCTAGACAGGCCACTGGTGTTTACAGACAGCACATTTTCCAGTATGCTAAACGTTGAACAATTATTTTGGATGGTACAGTAAAACCTCTCTATAACCGCCACTAAATTACCTCAAGTATTTTGTGTTAAAGGCAGGTGGCTGTTTAAAGCAAGGTGAAAGTAAAACAGAACGCTCCTATAGGAGCGTTCTGTTTACTTTCACCTTGCTTTAACCAGACACCTACCCTAAATACCAACTAATTAACACAATTTAGTGGCTGTTATAGAGAGGTTTTAAAATCACTACATCAAGTATTTTGTGTTAAAGGCAGGTGGCTGCTTAAAGCAAGGTGAAAGTAAACAGAACGCTCCTATAGGAGCGTTCTGTTTTACTTTCACCTTTCTTTAAGCAGCCACCTACATTAAATAACCAACCTAATTAGCACAATTTAGTGGCCGTTATAGAGAGGTTTTACAGTATGTGCAATTATGTATAATACACGTATGTTGATGTCTTTCCCTTTGTTTTACACTGAATTCATTTTAATAAAGACAATGCTGCCTTGTTCAATTCACAAACTACATGTTTATCTCGTAGTTCTACCATTGCTTTTCAATACCAAAACATTTCGAATCAGATCTGGATTTGTAAGTACAGTAGAACCTGCCTTCAATGATCATGACAAAAGAGGTCTGACTATGAGTCTGTAAGGCAGAGAGTAGCCCATGTTATCTACTGCATTAGTTTTGCCCTTCATTAAGCAACCACCTGTTGTTAAATAACAAGAGCCGCGTGCGTCGCCAACGCTCGTCTGAGTTGGTACTTTTCCAGCTAAATTAGAAAAAATGAAAACGAGAAATGTCCATAACTCCAAAACAATTTAATCAGGAGTTATGGGTCTTATGTAGGGGCCTTCCCCTCAATGAGATCTACTAACCTGTGAAATTTCATGTTGATACCTCTTATACTTTTCGAGTAATGAGCTACACTAATGTTGTTTTTGCACCACGACGACAACGACGGCTACGACGACGACTACGACCCAGAGATCACAATAGCTCGACTTTTCTTCGAAACAGACGAGCTAATAAATGAATGGCCGATAAGTAACAAAACAATCCTAACTTGAAGTTACTGATATTAACCTTTATCCCGCGTAGCCGTGACGTGACTCGCGTTTGAAAACAGATTGGACCCTGATGAGACGCCGAGAAACTCACAGGCTGATAGACATACACAAGAGCACATATTATATCAGATACACTCCACATAATTAACCGTTTACTCTCTAAATACACTTGTCTACGCCTTTGCAAAGAGAGTAGACCTAGATCAGACCAGGGTCTGCTCTGTTTGCTTGTGAAATTATATAGATCTGACTACACGATTTCTTCAAGTACTAAAAGTTCATGTGTACATACAATGTATGTCAAGCTGTTTGCAATTAAAAACATGTCTCACTTAAGGACACGGGTTACGGTTGATGATTACATAACATGACAGCTAAAACATTAATGCGGTCATTTTGGCATTTAAGTTCAGCTTACTAGATGGTATGCCCTTTTTTAACTAGACGGTTGTTTTACACGACTAACACATCCATCATTCGAGTTTTGTGTTACCTAATATATTAACCTACTTTTTTAAGCCTATATTCCATATGTACAGTGGAGTCTCGATATTTCGAACTCGAATAACACATACTTCGAGATAACTCGTACTAAACGTTAGGTCCTTCCAAAATTTACAATACAGAATTGCTTTAAAATTTATCACTATGCATATCTAGAAACACGTGTGACAACTTAATGCTGATCTAAAGTAATGTTGAAAGCTCTCGGCATTATTTTAGACCTGCATTAGCTGTGATTTTGTCCAGATTAGAAATCGGATAACTCGAACTTATGTTATCTCGAAGTGCTTCATATGTTCCCTTGAATTACGTCTTTGCAAACAGAACAGACCCGTGCAAGACGGCTGCTGTAGGAGCCGTCTAATGAGGGTCTGCTCTGTTTGTTTATGGTACTACAACATACAGCACTATATCTAATTGTCAACCCTTTTACAGTTGGCAATCACGCTGCCCTCTTTGTATGTACGCCGACAAGAAAGGTTATAGTACTCTATGAAGGCGACCTCTTAAATCCGGAAACGGGAGGAGGACGTCCGATATTTGTACAATCTCGTTTTTGTCGTACCCTTTATTACTTTTCTACAGTTACTCTGTTTGCTGCTTAATTATTGAGTCCAGTAGCGATAGGTGGATACAGTTTGTTTCACTTTAATATGTTTTCGTTTAACATGCATTTTACCACTGCATTTGCCATCGCGGATGTTGTAAATTAGTCGGAGAGGTGGTACATTTATTTACACTGTTTGTCTTTTAGGGTGGAGATGGAATAAATGTGAGGTTGGGCGTGCCTAAACCGGTTTAAACCCCCTAGTGACATTTGTTTGCGGTACTTCCATCTTCCACCTATTGTTTGTTTTTATGGCTATGTGAGTGTTTTTATGGTTATGTGCGTCTATTTGTGTCTTTTATAAGCATGTGCATTTACTGTTTTTCGTTGTGGTGCTGTTTGGGCGGCTGTGTGTTTTGTATGCGGTGTTTCCTGCATGACTTATACATGTACACATAAACTGTATTTTATAGATCTGATTCTACAGATTCTGCTATGGCCAAAACTTCCTATTTTCATATCTCGTTATAAAACTTCTTCTAATTAATATTAATGGTGACGTTATTTCTTACATTAATATTCATGGAGGTTAGTGTTCAAGAATTCAATTCCCTACCGAAAGATATTAAACCTTTCACCGCCGATGTCGCATAAATGCACCACGACAAATAGTGCAGTCCCAGATCAGACGCCGCCTTTTCAAGGCGGATCAGGGACTTCACTTTTCAAGTCTGATCAGGGACTTCACTTTTTGTCTCAAACTCTAGTTCTATATCTGTGCTTTATTCCTTTCAAATTTGCATTTATTTATTTCATTTCCTTGTTAAATCGAATGGTTTAACAGAAATTGGATTGCAGACGACAATTTGAAATTTGGCGCCGAACCCAAACCCAACTCACTCACTCACTCATTTGATCTAAGTACAACTTAGCTTAGCTTAGTTTTCAATGTGACAGGCAATTAAGTCTTTAGGTGCCATTTTTAATTGTAGTCTGCAACCAAATATTGCTAAAACATTTACGCATTTGTAAATAGAGTAGACCCAGATCAGACGGCTCCTCTGATCAAGGTCAGCTATTTTGCCTACGAAATAATATAGATATGATTCTACAGTTTCTGCCATGGCTAAAACTTCCTGTGTTCGTGTATATTTATATAAGAAAATAATGCAATTAATATACAGTAAAACCTCTCTATAACGGCCACTAAATTGTGTTAATTAATTGGTATTTTGGGCAGGTGGTTGCTTAAAGCAAGGTGAAAGTAAAACAGAACGCTCCTATAGGAGCGTTCTGTTTTACTTTCACATTGCTTTAAGCACCACCTGCCTTTAACACAAAATGCTTGATGTAATTAAGTGGTCGTTATAGAGAGGTTTTACTGTATTCCATTATTCTTACTCGAAATAAAAATCCAGTCCTTCCAACAATACAAAACCGTTCTAGAATGTACCACTACGCATATCTAAAAACACATGTTACAGCTTAATACAGGTCGAAAGTAATGCTGAATTCAGTATTACTTTAGATCTGTATTATGCTGTGAACTTGAGCAATCGTTCAGATAAGAAATTGGATGATGCGAACCTCTGTTATCTCGAAATAATCTGTATGGTCCCTTAAAGTTCGAGATATCAAAGTTTAACTTATAATTTTATATTTTATTTTTAACCTTTAGCCTGCTGAGCAAATTATTTTTACAGAATTGCTCACCTACTACATTTTCAAAATTCAAGCTATAATCAGTTTGTCTACCAAAATGCAATTAGGGTGTCAAACAGTTTGGATCCTGATGATACGCCGAGTTATTCGGCGTCTCATCTGTATCCAAACTGCGTGCATAGGTAATCACTCATCCGCCCATAGCAGGCCAAAGGTTAAAGAGGACATAGTATTTCTATTACAATAGGAGTATAAGAATAAACAGAATGTCATTTACATGTGATTATACTTTATTTAACAATAATGATACCTGTATACAAATTACTGTTATCTTCTCAGGTGCAAACTTAAAATGAAATTTAATTATTTACCTGTCAACAATCATTTAACCCTTCGCTTGCTATTCACGTCAATATACCTACCTGTAAATAATGAAGACCCAGATGAGACAGCTCCTGCAGGAGCTGTCTCATCAGGATTTGCACTATTTATAAGTTGATTGTGCAACCAGTGCACCCACAGCAGTGATTGCACAGCGAAATACTTGTACACAGTGAATATATATGTAATTATACAACAGGGCATGGGTAAAGAAGGAGAAATGTATTTTAAAATTCAGCAAGCGAATGGTTAATTATTTACCTGTCAACATTCATGTAAGAAATCATGAAACCATGAACATTTATTAACTGTTTTTATGCAGCAAATGCAATCTAATGCGACAATCAAATAAGAGGTACATTTCTGGGTGTTAAAGACAGGTGGTAGCTTAATGTAGGATGAAAGTTATGAAAAAAGCTTCTCCATGGGCTCTCTGCATTACTTTCGACCTGCATTAAGCTACCACCTGCATCTAAGACCCAGATTTAGACCTCTTTTTGAGATGGCTTTAGAGGGGTTTTACTGTGATGTAAAAGTTTCATGGGAAAACTGTATAATCATATCTATATCATGCCATACGCAAACAGAGGAAACGAGGAAAAGGGTCAAATGAAAAGGGTATTCTGCCTTGTTATACACCAGCTTTCTGGAGGAGCTTTCTGCATAGCATTCGTCCTGCATTAAGCTACCACATGCCTTGTATCAATGTTTTGCTATACACCTGCTTTGTTTGATATGTCATGTTATACACATGCTCTGTAATACATCTGCTTTGTTACATGTCTGCTTTGGCATGTTTACTTTGTTGCACATCTCTTCTGTTACACATGTGCTTTCGTATACATCTGCTTTGTTATACAACTGCTTTGTTGCATGCACTTTGTTCTGTTATACATATTTTCTATATACATATGCTTTCTTTGCTTGTCATATATCTTATTGTTGTTGTTGTTGTTTTGTTGTTGTTGTTGTTGTTGTTGTTTTGTTGTTGTTGTTGTTGTTGTTTTAAAAAACATGGACAGTATTCCTCAAAGTAGTAGTTGTATGTGATAGAAGTCCACTTATACAAATGTATCGAGCGTACAGAAGTCTAGTCGTAACCTGCCAGTAGTTGTGATACAGATGAGTCGGCTTTGTCAGCATCTAAATAGTTTAACTCATTCGCTGTTCTTTCTGTGAGTACCTATGCAAACAGTTTGGATCCAGATGAGAAGTCGGGTAACTCGGCGTATCAACAGGATCCAAACTGTTTGTTAATGTGGCTGTTTGACGTTGTTTTTTAAACAAAAAGTGAAGAAACAAGAAAAAAATGAAAACTGTACCAGACAATATTAAACAGCGAATTTATTCGGTAAGAAATGACAAAATGCTTTCTATAACCCTTGGCCTTTTGAATATTCATGTAAGAAATAATGACTATATGAATATTAATAAGCTTAATATTTACAATGGCATATGGCCCTGGGTAAACTGTAGAACCAGGTTTATATGATTCAATAAGCAAACAGAGCAGAGCCGGATCAGATGGCTCCTACAGGAGCCTCTGATCAGTGTCTGCTTTGTATGCAAAGGCGTTTAAAGGCATATCTTTGGAGTACAGTGTTAACATTGTATGAAAACCATTTCATAGATGACAAATGCGTATCGTGCAAAGGTTTCAGTGTCATCTGACAGTTTCTTGGTCGTGCTACTGAAAGTCTTCTTCCATAGCGAGGTCAATTGCACGTTTGCTCCTGTCTAGGTATGCTTTTTCGAATTTACGGTTCCGTTGCCTTCTCCATAGAGCGTTTGTCTGGCCAAAGAGAAGCATTGCCAGCACAGCGTAGATGATTACAGAAAACAGCTTCATGGTTTGTCTACAATGACAGAACATGTGAAAATGCTAGAATGCGTATATACTAATTTCCTCGTTCACCACCATTGGCGAAACTGTTATCATCTTGGCAACAAGACCCCAAGTACCCCAACCAGGATCCACATTCTCTCAAGCTGTGGTTCATTTCAATTTCAACTTGTATCACTGGGGTTTGTTTTCGATATAAGTTCAAATTGACACAATCTTCATGATAAATAATTCAACGTAATAAATACAAGTTTCATGATGTTATTGAAAATATACATCTATGTATGGACTGGCGTGTTAAACTTTACTACCACAACAAGAAATTCAATTATAACATCTCGGTTTTATAAAAAATATATATAATATACTTAACCCTTCGCTTGCTATTCACGTCAATATACCTACCTGTAAATAGTGAAGACCCAGATGAGACAGCTCCTGCAGGAGCTGTCTCATCAGGGTCTGCACTATTTACAAGTTGATTGAGCAACCAGGGCACTCCACAGCAGTGATTGCACAGCGAATTACTTGTACACAGTGAAGATATATGTAATTATGCAACAGGGCATGGGTAAAGAAGGAGAAATGTATTTTAAAATTCAGCAAGCGAAGGGTTAAATGCTTTAAGTGTTATATTGGTCATAACTTCAATCGCGAGAAAATCTTTCGAGGAACTCGCAGTTGATTTGTCAGGTATTTGTCTGATATTTCCTGCCATATTTTCCCGCCCTTGATTTTTGACCGAGACAAATATCAGATAGGCAGATATTGATGTGTACATTGTAGATAATTATAAATAGTGTATATTATAATCAAATTTAAAGTGAAAGTCCTAACAATAAACGCACATTTTCAATAACATTATCAAATATGGTATTTGTTTCGTTCAATCATTATTAAGATTGTCATTTTGAACTTATATCGAAAAATGCCCCTGTGTTGGAAAAATAAGCCATTTTCATAGATACTTATATTTTTGTTCTTCAACAAAATATCATCGGTTTTCATCGAACAGTTAACCCTTCGCTTGCTAAATTTTAAAATACATTTCACCATATTTACATTCGCCCTGTAACGTCCTTATATAACCTTATTCTAAAAAGAAAGTTGCATTTTCCCATGAACGTTCATTTCAATACCGGTTTGAGTCGGTTCTCCTTTTCCCAGAATTCCGCTGGACAATTTACTGATTAAAATTTTGTATTCATTCTATATTTATAATATGTGTTTGGGACCATTTTTCATACCATATATAGAGATCCTTGTCTATATGGGACGGGAATAGATGGTTGACACGTCTTCTTCTTTCACAATTTACTTCTCTCAATTCTCTCTTTGCGTACTACATTCAAACTCTAATATTTACATTCGCCTTGCAACGTCCTTATATAACCTTATTCTAAAAAGAAAGTTGCATAACCTCATGAACACCGGAAGCTCGTCATTCATTTCTTAAATTAATCAATGTCTGTTCCCAAGCGACGTAACGTCACTTTCGTGTTATGTACACGTGACGTAAGGAGCGTTATCTCCTACAATCCTACAACGTTAGAAACGAACCTGGCAACGACCTAGATAGCGGCTATTACGTGACCGGTATATAATATTTAAAAAAAAAATCCATTGAAATATAAGAAATACAATGGAATATAAATATAAGAAATAAATGACGTGCTCCCGGTGTTCATGAGGTTATGCAACGCATAGCTTTACGAGCAAAGATTCACGTGAAGCCCTTCGGGCTTCACTAACTTTGCTCGTAAAGCTATGCGTTGCATAACCTTATGAACACCAGGGGCACATCATTCATTTCTTAATTCTTTACCCATGCCCTGTTGTATAATTACGATGTCTTCACTGTGTACACGTATTTCGCTGTACAATCACTGCTGTGGAGTGCACTGGTTGCACAATCAACTCGTAAATAGTGCAGACCCTGATAAGACAGCTCCTTCAGGAGCTGTCTCAGCTGGATCTTCACTATTTACAGGTAGGTATATTGACGTGAATAGCAAGCGAAGGGTTAACGAACTAAAAAGCAATCTGAACAAACACTAATACATTGCCGAATAACATCGGGCTTTCGATATCAAACACATAAAGGTTTTATCTTCTTCTGCGTTCATTCGATTGGTTTTCTTGCGATATACTTCTTTTCAGCATATGAAAAAATTATTTATGTAATTTAAGCATCTACAAAACATGTCGCAAATAGAGGATGTCACTTTACAACAGACGCCATTGTTTGCAGATGAAACTCATTTGACTCTAAAAGAGCTTTAATTACATCCACGAAGCCCTTTTAAGTTACAATCACGAAACACTTTTAAATTACAATCACGAAACACTTTTAAATTACAATCACGAAACACTTTTAGAAGCATTTACAACCATAAACATAATATAAATGTCTGACGCTTTAATTGTTGTTTTGGCCACAAGTTCAAACGCGGGAAAATCTGGCGTGTAACTCACAGTTGACTGTGTTGAAAATTGCTGCCAGTTCCTGAGAGATTTTCCCGCCTTTAATGTATATGATATAGGCAAATATTGGTATTTAGGATAACTATAAAGTCTTACATATTATAATCAATTTTAAAGTGATAAAAGAATTGTTTCAGTTCGACTCAATCTCTTTGAATAACTCTGCAGAAAAGGAGTCTTTACTAGAGAAAAGGAAAAAATTAGAATTGTGCAGTTTTGAAACCATTGTGATAAAAAGAGCATTTACTACAAATGAGCATATTCTGTATTTATTACAGTGTTTTAATAGAGTGACTGTTACAGAGGCGTCATAATGCGTTAATATGAGAGAATGGGTATAGTAAATTTAAATCAATCATTTTTAAGGTATCTTACCTTTAATTGCACAATTGGTCCGGACGAAATCTAGAGTGGTGCGAACGTTGTGTGAGTTACACTCTCCCGACTTTGTATATATAGCACACTGTGTGCCAGGTACCGCTGTGCACGCTGTTCACGCTCTGCATGCTACAGGAATATACCCCTCCCCCTTTTTACATCTTTTTGGAACCTTTAATCTGCTGAGCCAGCAACTATCTGCTCAGCATTTCTGTCTGCTTATAATTCTCTCGCCTTGTATCTGATAGGGACGCATTCTGACGTTTGTTTGCAAACAGAGTAGACACAGAGTAGAACCGTTATAAAAAAAAACATTGTCTGCTCAAATTTCGATCTCTTGCAATTTCGATGCCGCTTTTGGGAAAGTATTGATCGAGTGTCAAACAAGTTTGATCCTGATGAGACACCGGGTTACTGGATCCAAGCTGTAGCGGGATTAGGGATAAAACTGTGTCTCATAAGGATTTAAACTGTTTGACAATATTTTTCAAGTGATTTGGAAAAAAACATAAGTTATAGAATTCTACTGACTACATTTTGCAGATAGCAAAAACTTTACATGCAAATATTAATTGTTAACCTTTCAATGCCCTTAAGACGGGTCTGTGATGTCATATGCAAATAGTTTGGATCTAGATGAGACGCCGAATTACTCAAACAGGATCCAAACTGTTTGACACTCTGTTTATTATTTTATAAAGAAATTCAATTAAACACATACTCTTAAACTTGAAGCAAACAAAAACGTTATCCCTGAAAGGATAATGAAGACATTTCCTGATTGAGTGACAGGTGAAAAATTATGGCATTCCTTCTTGTAATTTAGTCCTATGTGCTAAATGATACGAAGTGCATAATAATTATCCCGTTGTGAAAAATATAATGTCTACGCAGGATTAGATTTATTGCAATTTTAACTACTTCGATTCGAAACAAAGCCTTAAGAAACTATTGACCGAGTGTCAAACAGTTTGGATCTTGATGACATGTCTAATTACTGAGTGTCTCGTTTGGATCCAAGCTGTTTGCAAATGCGAGTCAGGTCGCTAATAGGGGGATAAGGATTCAAATTTACATTTCCACAAAAACAATTTGACATTATTACATACAGAACGTGCTTGTAAACAATAGCCCAGTCCAAGTTAAACCTTAATCTACCGACCGTGACCTGACTGTCATTTACAAACAACTGGGGTCTAGTTGTGACCCCAAATAACTCTCAGTAGTATCCAGTCTGTTTGGCACGTGGAGACTTGTTTAGCAAAGGTTTGAACGAATCAGAAAAGTACAAAAATGAGTCATGCAGGAAACACCACATACAGAACAAACACTCGCCCGAACAGCAACACAAGGAAACAGTGGTATTTTAACTTTATTCAGAAGTCAGAAAATATAACAGGCGATCAGAACTGTATCTGGTGCAGTGTTTTGCAACAGGCTAAGGGTTGCATGTCTTATATTGTTTAACTCTTCCCCTCATATAAACGCTTGTTCACGCATTGGCAAACAGAGTAAACACAGATCAGACGGCCCACGTAGGAGCCGTATGATCAGGATCTGTTCTGTTTGCTTATAGAATTATATAGATCGGATCCTACAGCTTTTGCTGAGCCAAAACATTCTTTAACCACTCGCTTGCTATTCACGTCAATATACCTACCTGTAAATAGTGAAGACCCAGATGAGACAACTCCTGCAGGAGCTGTCTCATCAGGGTCTGCACTATTTACAAGTTGATTGTGCAACCAGTGCACTCCGCAGCAGTGACTGCACAGCGAAATACTTGTACACAGTGAAGATATCTATAATTATAAAACAGGGCATTGGTAAAAAAGGAGAAATGTATTTTAAAATTCAGCAAGAGAAGGGTTAATACGTCTACATTATAAAAAAGCAGTTGAATGAATGATTACTTCAAACATAAATAGTCATGCCTTCCAGCTTATTTGTGGTGGGTCGATGGTTCTATCTGGATGATCTTCGGTGCACGAGGCCATGCAAACTTCATTCTTCTATGCACGGCGTTCATAAGATTGTGTCTAGACTCTAATCTAACGTTTTTGCCACTCAACGGAGATTTGCTTTCTTTTCCCGTTTTCTTCTTTTTTTAAAAAAAATGCACTTCGTCCAATGACATTTAATGTTTTCTATTCGTTTGAAATGAAAAGAAGAATACGTTTCATGTCAAGCCAATGATTGTTAATTACTGAACCTTAACCCTTCGCTTGCTATTCACGTCAATGTATCTACCTGTAAATAGTGAAGACCCAAATGAGACAACTCCTGCAGGAGCTGTCTCATTAGGGTCTGCACTGTTTACAAGTTGATTGTGCAACCAGTGCACTTCACAGCAGTGAGTGCACAGCGAAATACTTGAGCACAGTGAAGATATATGTAATTAATTATACAACAAGGCATGGGTAAAGAAGGAGAAATGTATTTTAAAATTCAGCAAGAGAAGGGTTAAGTAAACATTTGAATTTAGAACCATCCATCATTGCTAAACAGTTGAGTCCAATTGGTATAAAAGGGTACATCTATAACTATGTTTATTTTATTCCACAGGAAAAATTAATAAGATAAAATTATATACAAATAACTCTTATTTTAATAGTTCGACCGTAGCCTTTGAAAAAATTTGAAACAGAGTTGTTTGTACATACTTTTAAAAGGATGTAATTTGCGGGAGGCTTTTTGATGACAATCAGTGCAGATCCTGATCAGAGCGATCATCTAGGAACCATATGATCTGCGTCTACACTGTTTACAAATATCAATACACTATTTCAAAAAGTTGCAATAAGCTACTACCTGCCTTACAGACCCATAATTAGACCTCTTTACAGTGGCGGGTTAAGACGCGTTTTACTGTAACGCGTATTTTCAACAATATATATAATATTTATATATCCTCATGTATTCATGTATTGTGAACTGAGAGAAATAAAGTGAATTTGAGAACAACAAGTTTCAATTTATGACAACCTCGCAACTGTATAATACAGTAAATCTTCACAAATCCGAACTTTTGATAAAGAAAAATTAAGAACATTTTAGCCAGGTGGCCTTAACCCTTTATTCCATAAATACTCCTTCCCCACCGATCATGCGACGCTTGTCTGATCCGCCGTTTGACCTGTCGCTTGATCAGGATCTGCCCTGCTTGCATATGATATAAGGTAGATATGAATCTACAGTTTCTGCCATCGTCAAAAGATCCTGTCTCCAGGGTCCATGCTTCTAAAGCTTTTAGTTGAGTCTGAGTTTCGTTCTCAAGCTTTTGATTGGTCAGATTTGCGTTCTCAAGCTTTTGATTGGTTAGATTTGAGCCAGAGGCTCAAATCTGACCAATCAAAAACTTGAGAACGAACTCAGACTCAACTAAAAGTTTTATAAGCATGGACCCTGATGCTGTTATATAATGTAATTGCGATTCACTTATATCACTATTCATGAAGTAAAGGATTAAGGACGATAATGATAGTTTTTGGAGAATTCGGATAAGTCAAGTTTAACAAACCTCTTACGACTGTTTCACAGTAAGCGAAATAATTTATATAGCGTTATTGATGATATTTGAAAACGTTTTGAATCCAGATTAGACGCTTTGTGCCTCTGCATTTTATCAGTATCATTTCTTAGAAGAATATTCAAAAAAGCAGTGTGAAACAGTTAGTTCGAATCTGGTCTACAGTCGTAATTAGTCTACTTGTCGAAATACATGTAACATGTATTATGAACCGTCTTTCTGCAAGGGCGCATGTGCTGATGTGTATTTTGATACTCTTAACCCATTCCCTCATATTGACGACTTTTGACGACTCTGTAAAAGTCGCTTTGTGAAACCATTGTGATAAATAGTGCATTTGCTCCCATAGGAGCAAATGTTCTATCTATCACAATTGTTTCAAACTACAAAGTTATAAAAAAAATCCTTTTCTCTAGTTAATGCTCCTTTTCGGTAGATTTGTTCAAAAAGGTTGTATCTAAAAATATCCTATGAGGTAATGGGTTAAGATTCATTTATGGTTTTGAGAAACTATCTGAAAGTGTTAAACAGCTTGGTTCTTAAAGAGCTGACAAGTTATTCGACGTCTTATCTAGATCCAATCTGTTTGCAATTCCAGACATGTCTCACTTAGAAGGCCATACATTGTTTTCGGCACTCATGTTCAGTTAACTAGATGGTACGAAGCTTTTTAATTACAGTAGAACCTGTCTTCAGTAGCCATACAAAAAGTATGGGTCTTTAAGGCAGGTGATGACCTAATGCAGACATAGAGGATCTTACATGAGTGTTCATTACAAATTGTTTTTATGAAATGAGTTTACTATAATAATATGACACTAGCTTTAGCGAGTGTCATATTCATTATGGTAAACGAGTTTAATGAAAACAGATTTGTAATGAACACGAATATCATATAAGTCTTAAAAATGCCATAGAAAATGAAACAGGCTATAGCTGTCAGCTGTTTCGGTCATTACTTACAAGCAACGTAGTGATACAACGGACGACGCACATGGATATTTACGATTGGCTAACACTTAAATAAGCGCTACGATTGGTTAACGATTGCTTATTTGCATAAAAAATGCACTAGTGCAATTTCGCGATTTACGGCACTCTGTTACGACAGTCCTACAAGATATAGTATGTGATTAAAAAAAGTAATGCAAAAAACCCTAAAGGAACATTATGTATTAATTTGGCCCTGCATTAAGCAACCACCTGCACCCCTATGTTCAATAAATGAATGGCCGCTTGAAACAGGCTCTACTGTAGACTGTTGTTTTACAATAAAGGCTCATCCATTATTCCAGATTTTTTTACTCTATTTTAACCCTTTACTTCATTATACGCATTTTACGTCTTTGCAAAACATGGTAGAGACCCAGCTCACACTACTTCTATAGGAGTCTTCTGATTAGGGTCTGCTCTGTCTGTTTTATGGTAAATAAACTGTATTATATATAAATCTAATTTTACCGTTTCTGCTATGACCAAAACTCCCTGTATTCATAACGCATCATCATTATTATTATTAGTAGTAGTAGTAGTAGTAGTAGTAGTAGTAGTATCATGATTATTATTATTATTATTATTATTGTTGTTATTGTATTTTCTAAGATTTTATTTAAAGTGAGTATCAACCTTAGCAAAAGGTCGTCTTGTACATATTTCTATGATTCGACGAACGAACAAATGCAGACTATCGTTTTATATATTATCTTTAATACATTACCTCACATCTTATTTTTTATACATTACCTCATAGACTATTTTTAGATACAACCTCTTCGAATAAATCTACCGAAAAGAAGTATTAACTACAGAAAATGAAAATTTTAGAATTTTGTAGTTTGAAACCATTGTGATAAATAGAGCATTTGCTCATATAGGAGCAAATGCTCTATTTATCACGATATTTTCACAAAGTGACTTTTACAGAGTCGTCAAAAGTCGTCAATATGAGGGAATGGGTTAAATACAGGAAATATTATCTCTACTACAATAGGAGTCCAGGAAAAACAGAATGACTATTGCATACGACTAGACTTTATTTAACAGGAATGATAAATGTACATGTATACAAATTTCAGATGCAATATAAAACAGTAACCATTTACCTGTCAATATTCATGTAAGAAATAATATTACCATATATATTTAATATCTTATTTCTACACAGTAAACCTCAATCTAACGCGACCACCATATTAGAAGTACATTCCTGGGTGTTAAAGGCAGGTGGTAGCTTAATGCAGGATGAGAGTTATGAAGAAATCTTATATGTGGGATTTCTGCATTACTTTCGCTCCGCATTAAGCTACCATCTGCATACAATACACTAATTTGGACCTAATTTTTGGTCGTTTTACAGGGGTTTTACTGTGGTGTAATGGTTTACTTTGCAAAAAGATGTAGAATCAGATCTATATCATGTCAAACGCAAAAGGGTAGGTCCTGATCAGACGGTCCTTTCGATGGTCTTTGATCTGGGTCTACCCTATTTGCAAAAAAACGTGAAAAAGTGTTTATGTGAGGGAAAGGGTCATTCACAAACAATTAACATGCTTTGTTTTACAACAGCTTTCTGGAGCAGCTTTCTGCATAACGCCCGCCCTGCCTTAAGCTACCAATCGTTGTTTACCAATGCGTTGTTATACACCTGCTTTGTTAGATCTGCTTTGCTACACATTAACTTTGCTATACATCTGATTTTTGCATTTGCCTTGTTATACATTTATTTTGTTATATGTACTTTGTTGCACCTCCGTTTTTTATACATCGGTACTGTATACACATGCTTTGTAATACATCTGTTTTGTTACGTCTGTTACATCTGTTGTTATACATCTGTTTTGTACACATATGCTTTCTTATGCATCTACTTAGTTTATACATATCATTTTTAAAAAAAAAAAAAAAGGTCAGTATTCCTCAAAGAAGTAGCTATATAAGAGGGACGTCCATTTGTACGAAATTTATCCAGCATATAAGCCAAGTCGTAACCTTTACCAGCAGTTTGGATACAAATTGGGCGGCATAATCAGGATCCAGATATTTTAACACGTGTGTTCCAGATGTTTTAACACGTTTGTTCCAGATAGCTTAACACGTTTGTTCAAGAAATTTTATCTGCTCCAACTATTTTAATACCGTTTTTGCAAAGAAATGAAGAAATGTTTTCTATGACCCTTTAACTCATGAAATAATGAATATTAATAAGCTTCATACAGTAGAACCCCTCTAATGCGACCACTTAATGAATAAACATGGGTGTCTTTATAAGCAGGTGGTTGCTTAAGCCAGGACAAAAATGCAGAAAGCTGCATTACCTTTGTCCTGTATTAAGCTTCCACCTGTGTCTAGCAATAAGAATTATACCTCTTTAAGGTGGTCGCTTTAGCGGTGATTTACTGTATTTACAATGACATATGGCATTGGAAACAACTGTAGAATCAGTTTTACATGTATATGATTTCATAAGCAAACAGAATATACCCTGATCAGACGGCTCCTATAGGAGCCGCCTGATCGATGTCTGCTCTGTGTGCAAAGGTGTTAAAAGGTATATCTATGGAATACAGGGTTAGCATTGTACCACAACCATTTCATAGATGAACAAATGCAAAGGTTTCAGTGTCATCTGACAGTTTCTTGATCGTGCTACTGAATGTCTTCTTCCATAGCGAGGTCAATTGCACGTTTGCTCCTGTCTAAGTATGCTTTTTCGATTTTACGGTTGCGTCGCCTTCTCCATAGAGCGTTCGTTTGACCAAAGAGAAGCATTGCCAACACAGCGTAGATGATTACAGAAAACAGCTTCATGGTTTGTCTACAATGACAGAACATGTGAAAATGCTAGAATACGTATATATTAATTTAATATTCCGCTACCTTTGGTGAAACGTTTATCATCGGCAAAACTGGTATGACCTAATCAGGATCCAAATTGTCTCAAACTGTGGTTCATTTCAATTTCAATGTATAGCACTTATTTCAAATTGACAATCTTCATAATAATGATTGAACATAATAAATACAAATTTCGTGAAGTTATTGAAAATATGCATGTATTGTATGGACTGGCACGCTAAACTTTACCACCACAACAAGAAATTCGTACCATTTCGGTTTTATTAAAATATATATATATAATAATCTTAAGTGTTTTAATTGGTGGTTTGGCGATAACTTCAATCGCGAGAAAATCTGGCGAAGAACTCACAGTTTACTGTATAGGCCATGAACTTTCCTGCTAGAGTTCGTTCTGCCATTTCCCGCCATATTTTCCCGTTCTTGATTTTTGACTGAGACAAATATCAGATAGGCAAATAATGAGGTGTAGATAATTATGAATCTTGTTTATTGTAATTTACGAGTCCCTACAATAAACGCATATTTTCAATAACGCAATAAAACTAGGTATTTGTTTTGTTCAATCATTACTAAGATTATTATTAACCCTTCGCTTGCTATTCGCGCCAATATACCTACCTGTAAATAGTGAAAACCCAGATGAGACAGCTCCTGCAGGAGCTGTCTCATCAGGATCAGCACTATTTACAAGTTGATTGTGCAACCAGTGCACCCCACAGCAGTGATTGCACGGCGAAATACTTGTACACAGTAAATATACATGTGATTATACAACAGGACATGGGTAAAGAATTAAGAAATGTATTTTAAAATTCAACAAGCGAAGGGTTAAGACTTTACATCGAAAAATGATACATAATAAACCGTTTTCACCAATATTTAAAATGTCTGTTCTGCAACGAAATAATCATCGGTCTTTGTTGAACAGTTAACCAAACTAAAACACAACCTGAATAAATACTACATATAATACAATGACGAATAACATGGGGTTTTCGATACCAAACACATGGAAGTTTTGTTTTCTTCAGCGTTTATTCGATTGTTTTTCTTGCGATATACAATGTTCTTCTTTTCAGTATATGAGACAAATATGTATGTACATGTAATTAAGACGTCAATGCATGCAGACGAAGAGCATAAATTACATTCATGAAACACTTTAACCCTTTCGCTGCCAATGCCGGATCTGTGATTACCTATGCAAACAGTCTGGATCCAGATGAGATGCCGCTGTTTGTTACTGTTACTATGTTTTTGAAGCAAAAATGGAGAAAATCAAAAGAATGAAAATTTGTAGCAGACGACAAAGTTAGCAAACGACAGAGTTTGGCAGCGAAAGGGATAAAAAGCATTTACTACCAGACACATAATATGTATATCTGGTGTTTTAATTGATGCCTTGGCCATAAGCTCAAACGCAGGGAAATCTGGCGTGGAACTCACAGTTGACTGTGACATTTCCTGTCAGATTTTCCCGCCCTTCATTTATATCAGATAGGCAAATCTTGACTTTTAGGATAACTATAAAGTGTTACATATTATAATAAAATTTAAAGCAGTAATACTTTCCATAATCGTTTTAGTATGCTTATTCGGTTCATGAATTTAATTCAATGAGTAATTTTATAACAGCGAACTCCGAGGTCTGTCTTTAACTTATTACCTCATATGCTATTGTTAGACCCAACCTTTTTGAGTAAATCTGTCGAAAAGGAGTCTTGTCTTTACTAGTGAAAATGAAACTTTTTTAGAATTGTGCAGTTTTGAAACCATTGTGATTAAAAGAGCATTTTCTTCTATGGAGCAAAATTTTAATGCTGTATATTATTACAATGGTTTCAAAAAGCGACTTTGACAGAGGTATCAAAGGGCATCAATATGAGGGAAATAGGTTAAGTCAATTCAAATTAAATTCATTATTGTTAAATTATCTTACCTTTAGTTGCAAAACTCGTCCAGACTAAATCAAACTTTGGTGAGAATGTTGTGTGAGTTACCCCTTCCGACTTCGTATATATAGCAAAGATCGTGCCAGGCACTGTTGTGCACGATACAGGACTAGAACCCTCCCCCTAACCCTCCCCCTTTTCACATCCTGTTGGAACCTTTAACCTGATGTGTCAGCAATTATCTGTTAAAAAATTATGTCTGCTTATGATTGTCTCGCCCTGTACCTGAGAGGGACGCATTCTGGCGTTTTTTGCAAACATAGTAGACACAGAATAGAACCGGATGACCCTCTTTGTAAGAAAACCACTGTCTGCTCAAAGTTTGATTTTGGTTAACCTTCCAATGCCCTGAAGACGGGTCTTTGATATCATATGCAACTAATTTGGATCCAGATGAGACTCTGAATTACTCGGCGTCTCATCAGGATCCAAACTGTGTGACGCTCTGTTTATTATTTTATAAAGAAATTGAATAAACCGCCTACTCTAAACTTGAAACAAACAAAAAGTGTTCAGCAGACGACAATGCCGGTCCTTAAAGGATTAATAAAGACCTGTCACATAAAGCATGTCCTGATGAAGTTACAGGTACAAATGTCGTCCCTTCTTGGAATTAGGTCATGTGCGCGAAATGATACAAAGTAAATAATTCTTATCCCGCTGTGAAAAAAATTGTGTCAGCGCAGAATTAGATCTTTTGCAGTTTTGACTACATCGAATTTTTTTTTAAAGAAACTCTTGACCGAGTGTCCGACAGTTTGGATCTTGATTAGACGTCGAGTTACTCGGTGTCTCACCTGGATCCAGGCTTTTTGACTGGGGGATAAGGGTTCAAACTTACATTTCCACGAAAAAACAATTTGACATATTACATACAGACCGCGCTTGTAAACAATAGCCCAGTCTAATTAAACTCATTCTCTCCTAGGCTATTTTTAGACCCAACCTCTTTAAATGTATCTACCAAAAAGGAGCATTAACTAGAACTAGAAATAGAATTTTGTAGTTTGAAACCATTGTGAGCAAATGCTCTTTTTATCACAATGGTTTCATGAAGTGACTTTTATAGATGCGCAAAAATGCGTCACTAGGGGATAATGTGTTAAAGCCTTCAATGAATCTGCCGGCCGTGACCTGACTGTCATTTACAAACAACTGAGCTCTAGATGTGACCCCAATTAACTCTCATTAGTATCCAATCTGTTTGACAAAAGTAGGAGCCGTCTGATCGGGATCTGCTCTATTTGCTTCTGGAATTATATAGACCTCTCCTCCATGAATACGCCTTTCTACGAAAAAAACACCTATTGAAACCATTTTGATAAATAGAGCATGGTTTCAAACTAAGGAAATCTAAAGTTTTCCTTTTCTCTAGTTAATGCTCATTATCGTTACATTTATTAAAATTATAGTTTATGGCTTAACTTTACCTTGCGTTACTCAACAATCTAAACGGTTTTCAACCACCGTTGAATTTTTTTTTCGTTACTCAAAGCTTATTGTATTTGACTGGGAATTGTTTTCGTCGCTCTTTGATACATAGCCAGTCGAATACGGCTATTTTTTTAAATTAATACTGATAAAGCGACAACGATATAAACAAACGATATAAACAAAACAACAAATATATGTTCAGTATAGGTAAAGGGTTAAGGTTACTTCGTCATTCTCGAACATGCAAAGAAAATCCAATTACTCCGCTGTATGTCCTTGATACTTCAGATCTAGACGGAGCTGATCAGACCGTGGAAATTTGCTCGACGCAGATACAGTAAAACCCCTTTAATGCGACCTTCAAAAAGGGGTCTAACTCTGGGTCATGGATGCAGGTAGTACCTTAACCCTTTCCCTTATATAAGCGCATTTTGACGCATCTGCAAACAGAGTAGACCCAGATCAAACGGCTCCTATAGGAGCCGTCTGATCAGGGTCTGCTCTGTTTATTTATGGTGTAACATAGATCTGATTCTACAGCTTCTGCCTGAGCCAAAATGTCATGTGTTCATATGCCATTATAAAAAATAATCTTATTAATATTCATGACGTCATTATTTCCTACATGAATATTCATCAGGGAAAGGGTTAATGCTTGACGGGTTAGAGAGGCACTATGGTCGGAACATATTTGAAAACATTTTACGGATGCATTTATAGAAAACAACAAGGTCCAAAACTACTTTAATTGTGAAATTTTGTTTGAAGTAGTATACATGTATGGGCGAATTTATGACATAAATTGCAAATCGTTTGGATTCAAATTAGATGCCGGGCATATGAACCCTTACAAGAATATATACCGTTTGTCAATCAGATTGTTGTATCGTAAATAAAGAGAACATGGGTTGTATTTTAGATATATAAACCAAAGTAATATTTCGTAATAGCCCTTTCCTTCATATCAAAGTACAAATATGAGTCTTGCAGGAACCAGCACATACAAAATAAACAGTCACCCGAACAGCTCCACACAGCAAATGTACATAACTACCTTTTCACACAGAGTAAACCCAGATCAGATGGTGCCTATGGGAGCTTCTGATCTGGGTCTGCTCTGTTTGCTTATGATATAATATGACTGATTCTGAAGTTTCCGCCTGAGCCAAAATGTCCATTATAAGAATTAATCTAGTTAATAGTAATCATGTCATTATTTCTTTCACGAATCTTCAACAGGGGAAGGGTTAACAAAGATTTGCTTGGCATCTTCATGCTGAAGGTTATGAGTGAGTGTCAGTAAGTGACAAATCAGTGTCAATGAGTGACTAATGAGTGTCCAAGAGTTACTAATGAATGTCAAGGAGTGACTAGTGAATTTCAAGTAGTGACTAATAAGTGCCCAGGTGTGACTAGTGCGTGCCAATGAGTGACCAGTGAGTGTCCAGGTGCGACTAGTGTCAATGGGTAACTAATGAGTGTCAAGCGGTGACTAATGAGTGTCAGTGGGTGACTACGGAGTGTCAATGGGCGACTAATAAGTGTCAATGGGTGACTATTGAGTGTCCAAGAGTTACTAGGTAGTGTCAAGGGGTGAATAATGAGTGTCAATGGGCGACTTATGAGTGTCAATGAGTAACTAGTGAGTGTTAATGTTTGATTAGTGAGTGTCAATGAGTGATTAGTGAGTGTCAAGATGTAACTAGTTAGTGTCAATGGTTGACAAATGAGTGCCAAGGAGTAACTAGTGAGTGTCAAAGAGTGATTAGTGGGTGTCAACGAATGGCCAATGCGTGTCAAAGAGTGACTATCGGCGTGCTGCAGTAAGAATGATTTCTCATCTATCTACAATCTGTTGAAGTCCTGTTCCGATTACAGTTGAACTTCCATATCTCGAACTCGGATAACTCGAACTAAAAGTTCAGTCCTTCCAAAACTTACAATACAGAATTGCTCTTAAATGCATCATAGAAAGACATGTGGCAGTTTACTGCAGGTGTAAAGTAATGCTGAAAGCTCCAGCAGGAGCTTACAGCATTACTTTACACCTGCATTAAGCTGTCAACTCGAGAAATTGTCCAGATTAGAAATCCGATAACTCGAACTCCTGTTATCTCGAACAAATTTGTATGGTCCCATGGAGTTCGAGATATCGAAGTTCAACTGTAATTCAATTCAAGCTTTTGAGAAACTACTTTCAACATATCCAACAATTTGGATCCAAATTAGACACGGATTAAATCTGCGTCTAATCTGGGCCCAAGTTGTTTGCAAACGCAATTTGGGTCATGCTTAGCAGAATAAGGATTCATAAATAAAGATGGCGATCTCGTGCAGAAGAGCGTAAACGCTCCATCACCAATGTCATAATTTGTTTTATTTACTTTTTCCTCGAAAACTAAAAATATATCTTGTTCACTGTTTTACTTCTTGGGAGCTTGTGCAAAACAGAGCGACAGGTGAACACTTACGACTTTCCGCCTTAGGCAACATGTATATAATCTGTTCAATTTCCTTATGCAATGATAAAAATTTGATTCAACAGTTCTGCCATGGTCATAAATTCTCTTTTTGATAATGATATTATAAAACTTTTTTTCTAATTGATATTCTGTCATAATTTCCTAAATGAGTGTTCAGAGAGTAAAGGTTTAAACGATAATGAGCGAAAAACTTATATTGAACAACGGGATCTCTCTACAACGACCACTTTATTCATTAACATAGTTGGCTGGTGGTTGCTTAATGCATAATATATATATATGAGATTTGGTGCATGATTTTTATCCTTTAGCTCATAGGCTATTTTTAGATCCAACCTTTTTGAATAAATCTACCGAAAATGAGCATTAACTAGAGGAAGGGAAAATTTTAGAATTTTGTAGTTCTGAAACCACTGTGATAAAATGCTCTATTTATCACAATGGTTTCAAAAAGTGACTTTTACAGAGGGCGTAGAAAGGTGTATTTATGGAGGAAAGGGTTGAATTGTAATCTGTCTTAAAAATAAGAATTATGCATCTTTTGAGTGATCGCTTTAGAGAGTAGATCTATATAGTGAAACGTTTTACTAGAAACCTCTAGAGTTCATTTTTGATACACATTAACAATGCGTAAGCTTTGGTGTAACTTTCGACGTGTTTACGATTTGCTTAAATCCGTCTTCACTATCCGTACGAATATTTCGCACTAGGAATATCTCAGCTATTTTCTACCAAATATTCCGATTCCTAACAGAATAAGACGACGGATGGAATAGTTAACTCTTTAAATGGGGGTAGTTTTTTATGACGTGTGCATCTGTCACCGGTATATGTAAACACTAGCTGCATTGTTTAATAATGGAGACACCATCAATGATGCAAGGAAAATTGAACAATGAACAAAGTTCCGAGTTGAGATCCTACAGCCTTCCTCAAACATGACCAGGGTCCATGCTTATAAAGCTTTTTAGTTGAGTCTGAGTTCGTCCTCAAGCTTTTGATTGGTCAGATTTGAGCCAAAGATGTGACTTGGCTGTGAACGCTGAGTTGGTAGTGAATGATTCCATGTTTACGCACGACTTAGGACTGCCTTACGCAAAGATTAGGGAGTGAGTGAGTTGGGTTTTACGTCCGACCAACAGTATTTCAGTTATTTGCAGACGGCACCCGCTTGCTGCCTCAATGGAATGCCACTGCCGCGGGCACATGGCAAGGGCATCCCACCCAGTCACATTATCCTGACACCGCGCCGACCAGTCCTAGAACTGCCCTTTTAATATCGAGCGTAGACAAGGGGGTTACTAGTACAAACTTTTAACGACTTTTGGTCTGTCGCGACCGGGAATCGAACCCACGACCTTCCGCACCTCAGGCGGACGCTATACTACCACTGAGCCACGCGACCGGTACACAAAGATTATTGTATTCATAAAAGCATGTGCGTAGCCTCACCCATGTTCGTAAAAAGCAAAATTGTAATTTAAGCGAAACGGTATTAATCATTCATAGACTTATCTATGTTCATTAGTATTGGAACCACACCCACCTATCTGTTATTAATAATATAAAAATATATATTGGTAAGACATTGTGAAATATGAAAGATTAATTGCATTCATGTTTTTGCACTTAATTCATAGCCGACTACATCGCCATATTTCTACGAGGCAAAATCCGAGAAAGGCCGAATGGTTACGAAATCGGGGTCAGATGTCATTTATTCAATTCATTTTTTGTGTGCAACACTTTGTATATTATAGCTTCATATTATTAACTTTTTGGATGATAGTGGCAAATCAAATTTATGATAACAGATTGGATCCAGATTAGATGCCAAGTTACTCGGAGTTTTAGCAGGATCCAACTGCGTGTCCTTAAACAATATTTCTACAAATTGAAGCAGACAACATTTATTAATTATCCAGACGCAAAAATAGGGGGCCTACTGAATTTCTGAACATTGCTTTCGAGTGCATATAGATCTGTATTTTACATTTTTGTATATTGTATGAAATGCTTTTGTTCTAGGGCCTCAATGTAGGCTGGTCATTATGACTAATTGAGCTACCCTCGTTAAACAAAGTATTTAATTCATTCATTTCATTCGCTTAGTTTTATTGTTACTCATTTTTTTAGTTTGCTCTTGAATGTTTTTATCGTTTGTATGCTAGACATTATTTGTCTCCATTAATACAGAAAATCAGAGTGAATCAACCAGCTTTAATCTGGATGAGACGCCAATTGCTTTGGTGCTTCATCTTAAAAGCAACTGTTTGTACGGTATATCCGCTTAATAACACCTAGCGTTTTAAATAGCCTTTCATTTCGATTCCATGCATATGTACAATAGCTGGTGAATATATGTTACCACACAGCGTCTGATCGTGGTTGGACCCAATATCATTGCGATATCGGGCCAACTTTGCGCTGACGTCTTGTGTGATCTGGTTAAACCTTGAAATATTATAGACCCTATGCTAACCATTAAGTAAAACTTTCATTCTACCAGTAACCATATGTATATTTAAAGATGTATGTAGCTTTTACTAGATTCCTTGTAATGTGTTTGTATATATGTTACTGTTGAGGGCCTCATGGAAGATTGATTTTATCAAATGAGTTCTCTCGTTAAATAAAGTCTTTATTATTATTATTATTATTATTATTATTATTATTCTCTAAAACGACGTCAAAATTACGTCATCGGGATGAAACAAACGTTATTACGTCATGCCAGAACCAAAATCGCGCATAGCAACGTGACAGCGAAAGACAAACGCAGCACGCAAAATCTGCAAGAATATGGATGATCAAACGACGAATGATTTCACAGAATCGGTTGGGTAAGTGTCGTAGTAGATTGCTGTTTAAATTATGTACAACTAGGAACTTGTTTTACATGTTTGTCTACAGCTATAGAGCTATACATTTTTCAGGGCATATAACGACGTTTATCACAAAAGGTTATGTTTTCTTCGAACGTTTATTCCTTAAGTCGATTCTTGTACATTGCTTTATTTTTTATTTGTTTATTGAGATTATGTTGATTTGTTAGGTTATTCTTAGGATTTTGTTTTTTTATTTCTTATACTCGTTATATCTAATGTAAAAATGAAAGAAATCTCAGAACGTTAAAATCACAGTAGATCTATTTTCAAGTAATTGGGGTTAAGTAGTAGTAGGTAGTAGTAGTAGATAGTGGTAGGTAATAGTAGTAGTAGTAGTAGTAGGTAGTAGTATGTAGTGGTAAGTAGTAACAGTAGTAGTAGTAGTAGGTAGTAGTAGTAGTAGGTAGTAGTAGGCAGTAAGTAGTAGTAGGTAGTAGTAGTAGGTAGTAGTAAGTAGTAGTAGTAGTAGTAGTAGTAGTAGTAGTAGCAGTAGTAGGTAGTAGGTAGTTAGTAGTAGTAGTAGTAGTAGTAGTAGTAGTAGTAGTAGTAGTAGTAGTAGTAGTAGTAGTAGTAGTAGTAGTAGTAGTAGCAGTAGCAGTAGCAGTAGCAGTAGCAGTAGCAGTAGTAGGTAGTAGGTAGGTAGGTAGTAGTAGTAGTAGTAGTAGTAGTAGTAGTAGTAGTAGTAGTAGTAGTAGTAGTAGTAGTAGTAGTAGTAGAAGTAGAAGTAGAAGTAGGAAGTAGAAGTAGGTAGTAGAAGTAGGTAGTAGTAGTAGTAGTAGTAGTAGGTAGTAGTAGGTAGTAGGTAGTAGTAGGTAGTAGTAGGTAGAAGTAGGTAGTAGTAGTAGTAGTAGTAGTAGTAGTAGTAGTAGTAGTAGTAGTAGTAGTAGTAGTAGTAGTAGTAGTAGTAGAAGTAGGTAGTAGAAGTAGGTAGTAGTAGTAGTAGTAGTAGGTAGTAGTAGGTAGTAGCAGTAGTGGTAGTAGGTAGAATAATATTAGTAGAAGTAGGTAGTAGTAGGTAGTAGTAGGTAGTAGTAGTGGAAGTTAGTAGTAGTAGTAGTAGGTAGTAGTAGGTAGTAGTAGTAGGTAGTATTAGGTAGTAGTAGTAGGTAGTAGTAGTAGTAGTAGATAGTGGTAGGTAGTAGTAGGTAGTAGTAGTAGTAGTAGGTAGTAGTAGTAAGTAGTAGTAGGTAGTAGTAGGTAGTAGTAGTAGGTAGCAGTAGTAGTAGGTAGTAGTAGGTAGTAGTAGTAGGTAGTAGTAGTAAGTAGTAGTAGTAGGTAGTAGTAGGTAGTAGTAGTAGTAGTAGTAGTAGTAGTAGTAGTAGTAGTAGTAGTAGTAGTAGTAGTAGTAGTAGTAGTAGTAGTAGTAGTAGTAGTAGTAGTAGTAGTAGTAGTAGTAGTAGTAGTAGTAGTAGTAGTAGTAGTAGTAGTAGTAGTAGAAGTAGTAGTAGTAGTAGTAGTAGTAGTAGTAGTAGTAGTAGTAGTAGTAGTAGTAGTAGTAGTAGTAGTAGTAGTAGTAGTAGGTAGTAGTAGTAGTAGTAGTAGTAGTAGTAGTAGGAAGTAGTAGTAGGAAGTAGTATTCGGTAGTAGTAGGTAGTGGTAGGTAGTAGTAGGTAGTGGTAGGTAGTAGTGGTAGGTAGTAGTAGGTAGTAGTGGGTAGTAGTGGTAGGTGGTAGTAGGTAGTAGTAGGTATTAGTAGTAGTAGGTAGTGGTAGGTAGTAGTAGGTAGTAGTAATATGTAGTAGTAGGAGTAGGTAGTAGTAGTATGTAGTAGTAGGTAGTAGTAGGAGTAGGTAGTAGTAGTAGGTAGTAGTAGTAGGTAGTAGTAGTAGGTAGTAGTACCAGTAGGTAGGTAGTAGTAGGTAGTAGTAGGTAGTAGTACCAGTAGGTAGGTATTATTGGGTAGTAGTAGGTAGTAGTAGTTGTAGTAGTAGTAGTAGTAGTAGTAGTAGTAGTAGTAGTAGTAGTAGAAGAAGTAGTAGTAGTAGGTAGTAGGTAGTAGTGGGTAGTAGTAGGTAGTAGCAGTAGGTAGTAGTGGTAGGTAGTAGTAGGTAGTAGTGGTAGGTAGTAGTGGGTAGTAGTGATAGGTTCTAGTGGGTAGTAGTAGGTAGTAGTGGTAGGTAGTAGTAGGTAGTAGTAGGTAGTGGAAGGTAGTAGTGGGTAGTAGTGGCAGTATTAGTAGGAAGTAGTAGGTAGTAGTAGGTAGTATTAGTAGTAGTATTAGTATTATTATTATTATTATTAGTAGTAGTAGTAGTAGTAGTAGTAGTAGTAGTAGTAGTAGTAGTAGTAGTAGTAGTAGTAGTAGTAGTAGTAGTAGTAGTAGTAGTAGTAGTAGTAGTAGTGGTGGTAGGTAGTAGTAGGAAGTAGTAGTAGTAGGTAGTAGTAGTAGGTAGCAGTAGGTAGTGGTAGGTAATAGTAGGAAGTAGTAGTAGTAGGTAGTAGTAGGTAGTGGTAGGTAGTAGTAGGTAGTAGTAGGTAGTGGTAGGTAGTAGTAGATAGTAGTAGGTAGTGGTAGGTAGTAGTAGATAGTAGTAGGTAGTGGTAGGTAGTAGTAGGTAGTGGTAGGTAGTAGTATGTAGTAGTAGTAGTAGGTAGTAGTAGTAGTAGTAGTAGTAGTAGTAGTAGTAGTAGTAGTAGTAGTAGTAGTAGTAGTAGTAGTAGTAGTAGGTAGCAGTAGGTAGTGGTAGGTAATAGTAGGAAGTAGTAGTAGTAGGTAGTAGTAGGTAGTGGTAGGTAGTAGTAGGTAGTAGTAGGTAGTGGTAGGTAGTAGTAGATAGTAGTAGGTAGTGGTAGGTAGTAGTAGATAGTAGTAGGTAGTGGTAGGTAGTAGTAGGTAGTGGTAGGTAGTAGTATGAAGTAGTAGTAGGTAGTAGTAGGTAGTGGCAGGTAGTAGTAGATAGTAGTAGGTAGTGGTAGGTAGTAGTAGGTAGTAGTAGTTAGTGGTAGGTAGTAGTAGATAGTAGTAGGTAGTGGTAGGTAGTAGTAGGTAGTAGTAGTAGGTAGTAGTAGGTAGTGGTAGGTAGTAATAGATAGTAGTAGGTAGTAGTAGGTAGTAGTAGGTAGTAGAAAGTAATAGTAGGTAGTAGTAGGTAGTCTAGCAGTAGGTAGTCGTATGTAGTAGTAGTAGTAGTAGTAGTAGTAGTAGTAGTGGTTGTAGGTAGTAGTAGGAAGTAGTAGTAGTAGGTAGTAGTAGTAGGTAGTAGTAGGTAGTGGTAGGTAGTAGTAGGAGGTAGTAGTAGTAGTAGGTAGTAGTAGGTAGTGGTAGGTAGTAGTTGGTAGTAGTAGGTAGTGGTAGGTAGTAGTAGATAGTAGTAGGTAGTGGTAGGTAGTAGTAGATAGTAGTAGGTAGTGGTAGGTAGTAGTATGTAGTAGTAAGTAGTAGTAGGTAGTGGTAGGTAGTAGTAGGTAGTGGTAGGTAGTAGTAGGTAGTAGTAGTTAGTGGTAGGTAGTAGTAGATAGTAGTAGGTAGTGGTAGGTAGTAGTAGGTAGTAGTAGGTAGTAGTAGGTAGTAGTAGGTAGTGGTAGGTAGTAATAGATAGTAGTAGGTAGTAGTAGGTAGTAGGAAGTAATAGTAGGTAGAAGTAGGTAGTCTAGCAGTAGGTAGTCGTATGTAGTAGTAGTAGGATGAGGAGGAGGAGTAGGAGTAGTAGGAGTAATAGTACTAGAAATAACAGTAATAGTAGTAGTAGTAACAGTAGTAGTAGGGGCAGTAGTAGTAGACTAGTAGTAAGAGGAGGAGGAGGAGTAGTGCTGGTGGTAGTAATAGCAATAATAGATGACAAGTAGTAGTAGTAGTAAAAGTAGTAATTGTAGTAATAAGAGGAGTACTAGTACCAGAAGTAGCAGAAGTAGTAATAGTAGTAGTAGTAGCACTGGTAGAAGTAATAATATAAGTACCAGTAGTAGTATATGTATAAGTATTAGGTTTTGTAGTGAGTGAGTGATTGAGTTGGGTTTAATAGCACTGCGAAGGTTTTTTAATGGTAGATGTAGTAGTAGTAGTAGTAGTAGTAGTAGTAGTAGTAGTAGTAGTAGTGGTAGTAGTAGTAGTAGGGGTAGTAATAGTAGACTAGTAGTAAGAGGAGGAGGAGGAGTAGAGCTGGTGGTAGTAATAGTAGTAATAGATGACAAGTAGTAGTAGTAGTAAAAGTAGTAATTCTAGTAGTAGGAGGAGTACAAGTACCAGAAGTAGCAGAAGTAGTAATAGTAGTAGTAGTAGTAGCACTGGTAGAAGTAATAATATAAGTACCAGTAGTAGTATATGTATAAGTATTAGGTTTTGTAGTGAGTGAGTGATTGAGTTGGGTTTAATAGGACTGCGAAGGTTTTTTAATGGTAGATGTAGTAGTAGTAGTAGTAGTAGTAGTAGTAGTAGTAGAAGTAGTAGTAGTAGTAGTAGTAGTAGTAGTAGTAGTAGTAGTAGTAGTAGTAGTAGTAGTAGTAGTAGTAGTAGTAGTAGTAGTAGTAGTAGTAGTAGTAGTAGTAGTAGTAGTAGTAGTAGTAGTAGACCGGTATTTGATCCACGGTGGTGGGAGGCTAAGCGATTGTCAGCCGAAGACCATAACCACTCTGTCACGTAGAATTAGTAGTAGTACTAGTGGTAATAATAGTAGGAGTAGTAACAGCAGCAGCAGTATTATTAGTCTTGTGCTTTGCAAAGATGGTCAGCCTGCACATAACTACATACAATGATTGTTCTTCACAGAGATGACCAGTCTGTATATAGCTACATATGTTGTTTATACAGAGATGGCAAGTCTGTATATAGCTACATATGTTGTTTATACAGAGATGGCCAATCTGTATATAGCTACATATGTTGTTTATTTATACAGAGATGGTCAGTCTGTATATAGCTACATAATTATGTTGTTTATACAGAGATGGTCAGTCTGTATATAGCTACATATATTGTTTATACAGAGATGGTCACTCTGTATATAGCTACATACATGTATGTTGTTTATACAGAGATGGCCAGTCTGTATATAGCTGCATATGTTGTTTATACAGAGATGGTCACTCTGTATATAGCTACATATGTTGTTTATTTATACAGAGATGGTCAGTTTGTATATATATAGCTACATATGTTGTTTATACAGAGATGGTCAGTCTGTATATTGCTACATATGTTGTTTATACAGAGATGGTCAGTCTGTTTATAGCTACATATGTTGTTTATTTATACAAAGATGGTCACTCTGTAAATAGCTACATATTTTGTTATTCACTAAGATGACCAGTCTGTATATAACTACATAATTATAAATATGTTATTCTCAGAGATTAATAGGCTGTATATAGCTACATATTGTTTTCGAAAGGGATGCCCAGTCTGTACATAGCTACATACATTATTCTTAACAGAGGTAGCCAGCCTGAAAAAAGCGACGATGCCTCAGCTAGCGACATTGCTTACGACTCTGATGATTCTTTTGCCGACGTATCAGACATTACAGAAGGTAGGATCAGATTTGCTATGTTCTGCTTGTGTGTTTTAATTATGAGAGGTTTTGTTTTGTTATTTTGTTTTGTCTTGCTGCTTTTGTTGTTTTTATTGTTCAACGTTTGTATACTTGTATTTCTTTTCTACAAATATACAATCAGAGTTTAAAATAATTTGGATGCCAATGAGCTGCCGAGTCACTTGGCATCTCATCTGGATCCAGATTGATTACAAATTTAATCATGGATCTGCCCACGCCAGAATTACCGAGTTACACAGCATCTCATCTAGATCCAAACTGTTTGCAAATGCATGTATAGTAAAACCCCGCTAATGCGACCACCTAAAAGAGGTATAATTCTGGGTGCTAGATTCAGGTGGTAGCTTAATGCAGGACAAAAGTAATACAGAAAGCTCCTCGAGGAGCTTTCTGCATTACTTTTGCCCTGCATTAAGCTACCACCTGCTTATAAAGACACCCATGTTTATTCATTAAGTGGTCGCATTAGTGGGGTTCTACTGTATGATCACGGATGCGCCCATAGCATTGAAAGAGTTAACCCTTTACCTAACAGAAACACTTTTTTACGCATTTACCAGCAGAGTAGATCCAGATCAAACAGCTCCTGTTTCCTGCACACAAGGGATAAACCCTTCCTTACACTCATGTGAAGGATCTCAAGTACATGTAATAAAATTCCGTGTACATTGTAAATAATTTGAAGGTATACCATGGAGATATGTTATGCATCTTATTTCTACAACATTCTTTTATTTTGATATAAACAGAGTCCGAAAGCCTTCCCAAACCAAAAAGTCCCACAGGAACAGATGACACCACTGGCCTTAGTGCGAAGATTAACGAACTGTATGACACACTCTGCAGCAGAATGGACAGTTGCAGTCCAGATGCCCCATCGTCACGGGTAGGACTGTGGGGGTAAGATTGCAACATAGCCAGTTTTAACCCTTTCCTCAATATGCTATTTTAGACCCAACCTCTTTGAATGAATCTACCGAAAAGGAGCATGAACTAGAGAAAAGGAACATTTTAGAAAGCTGTAGTTTTGAAACCATTGTGATACATAGAGCATTTCCTCCTAAAGAGCAAATGTTCTATTTATCAGAATGGTTTCAAGAATTGACTTGTACAGAGGCGTAGAAGGGCGTATTTATGGAGGAAAGGGTTAATAATCCGTTACCTGATGAATATTGATACCTGATGAATATTCATTTAACCCTTTCTCTGTTGTATATTCATGTAGGAAATAATGACACATGAATATTTTAGCTGTTTTTTTATTATGGCAAATATAAACAGGATTGTTTTGGTACTGATAGAAACTGTAGAGTCAGATCTATTATAGTTTCATAAGCAAACAGAGCAGACCCTGATGAGACGGCTCCTACAGGAAACCGTCTTATGTGTGTCTACTATGCAAATTCGCGAAGAAAAGGATTAAGAAATAATAAATTTATGAATATTAACTAGCTGCTTTTTTCGTAATGGCATAAGAAAAATGGATTTCTATCACCATTGCTTGCAACTGTAGATTCAAATATACAGTAGAACCTGTCTTAGGTTGCCAATCATTTATTAAACATAGGAGTCTTAAAAGGAAGTTGTTGCTTAATGCAGGGCAATAATAATGCAGAAAGCTCCTATTGGAAAGTCTGCATTACGTTTGATCTGTATTAAGCTACTACCTGTCTTTCAACTCCATAATAAGACCTCTTTCTTTTTGATGGCCCCGTAACACATTACCCCCTAGTGAAGCATTTGTGCGTCTCTATAAAATTCACATTTTGAAACCATTGTGAGAAATAGAGAACAATGGTTTCAGAACTACACACTTCTAAACATTTCCTTTTCTCTAGTTAATGCTCCTTTTCGGTAGATACATTCAAAGAGGGTTGGGTCTTAAAATAGCATAGGAGGGAATGAGTCAAGACAGGTTCTAAGTTCTGTACATTATTTTTAGAGCCATTTTCAGGAATTTACCTGATGAATGTTCATGTAGGGAATAATGGATAGGACTTTTTGGATATGTTTAAAGCCGGTTATTTATAACGGCATATGGACACAGAAATTACTTCATGGCCATGGTTATTCATAATAGCATATGGACACAGAACTTACTTTATGGCCATGGTTATTTATAATAGCATATGGACACAGAACTTACTTTATGGCCATGGTTATTTATAATGGCATATGGAGACAGAACTTACTTTATGGCCATGGTTATTTATAATGGCATATGGAGACAGAACTTACTTTATGGCCATGGTTATTTATAATGACATATGGACACAGAACTTACTTTATGGCCATGGTTATTTATAATGGTATATGGACAGAGAACTTACTTTATGACTATAGTTATTTATAATAGCATATGGACACAGAACTTACTTTATGGCCATGTTTATCTATAATGACATATGGACACAAAACTTACTTAATAGTCATGGTTATTTATAATGGCATATGGACACAGATCTTACTTTATGACCATGGTTATTTATAATGGAATATGGGCACAGAACTTACTTTATGACCATGGTTATTTATAATGGCATATCGACAGAGAACTTACTTTATGGCCATGGTTATTTATAATGGCATATGGACACAGAACTTACTTTATGGCCATGGCAGAACCTATAGAATCAGATCTATGTTAGTTTATAAGCAAAAAAAGACAGACCCTGTTCAGACAAGCTCCTATAGTAGCTTAATGTAGGTCAAAAGTAATGCAGAATTTCCAATAGGAGTCTGATTTGTGTAGTGTGCATCTGCTCTGCACATGTGTAAAACTGCATCTCTATAAAGTAAAATGATAATCATCATTATTAACCCATTTGCTCCCAGTGGATTCTTCCATGCTTATATATTGGATTAGTCTATCTTTTATGTAAGGGATGTCTGGTCTAAATTTTCATTTTTGTATTGTTTTATAATGAATTTCCTATCAACAAACAGTGTAGACTCTGATCAGACGCCGCATTATGCGGCGTTTGATCAGAGTCTACACTGTTTGCCTACGTCCCATATATGGGACCGTGGGAGCAAATGGGTTAAATAAAATAGGTATTGCTGTGTGTATTTAGGCTGAGTGGTAGCTTAATGCAGAGCTAAGAAGTTACTGCATTACTTTAACTATGCATTAAGCAGCTATATGATTTAGTAGTCACACTAGTGAGCTTCTATTTAACTAATGTTATGTGGTTTTGAGTAGAAAGTAAGAATGTTTAACTATACAGCAAAACCCCTCTAAACCGGAATTCTAGTAGAGAAGAATTTAGATACTTTTAAGCAGGTGGCTGCTTAATGCAGGGTGAAAGTCATGCAGAAAGCTCCTAGATGAGCTTTCTGCATGACATTCACCCTGCATTAAGCTGCCACCTGTGTCCAAGACTGATATTTACACTAGATTTAACGTCTGGTTTAGCGGGGTTCTACTGTACTTACAACTAAGTTATAGATCTACAATTCTGAAAAAAGGAATAATCACTGTGAAGATTTTATTGGCTGATTCAAAACAAATCTGCATAAAGAGATATAAGATTAACCCTTAACTCCATAAATACGCCTTTCTATGACTTTGCAAACAGAGTAGACCCAGATCAGATGGCTCCTATAGGAACCATCTAGTCAGGGTCTGCTCTTATTGCTTATGAAATAATACATATATGATTCTACACTTTTTGCCATGGCCAAATGTTCTTGTATTCATTTGGTATTATAAAAAACAAGTTAATGTTGTATTGATATGCAATACATGAATCCCCCACCGGATTAAAAAAAACTCCTCGATCCACATCCATGGTCTAGTTGACCATGGTATATACATGACCAACCTGAATGGTATTTGTAAAATTCATAAGAAAAAAAACATATTTAAAAGGGAAATACAGTAAAACCTCTCTATAACGACCTCTTAATTACATCAAGTACACTCCAAACTCCAAACATATTGATGCTAGAGTTATGTTCCTTGTGCATGACACTTCGTCTCATCATGTTTGTTCCAAATGTGAAGTTTAAAATCAGTTGAAACAGTACATAAAAAGTTATTGTCCGGACAAGAAAATATGAAAAAGGGGGCCGGGGGGGGGGTTACCTTCAAAATATTGACGCTAGAGTTATGGCAATTGTGCATGACACTTCCTCGCATCGCATCATGATTGTTCCATATGTGAAGTTTCAAATCAATTGAAGAGTTATTGCCCTTGTGCATGGCACTTTCTCTCAGCATGCTTGTTCCATGTTTGAAGTTATAATGAATTTAGCCTACCCTTGTATGAGATATGGACCGGACATGAAGCGTGACAGAAGGACGGACGGACGGACGGACATTCTAACGGATTGAGTGTATGTGGCTATTCTTTTGTTCTAAATAGCCCCATAAACTGAAAAAGCCACATAAAACCGGTGAGAACAAAAGCACTTTTGTTCTCATATAATTATTTAGTCACATAAACAGGAATTGTTAGCGCGGACGGACGGACGGACAGACGGACATACGGAATCGAGCAAACATATAGTCCCCAAACGGGTAACCGGCGGGGGACTAATAATCTAATCAATATTCATGACGTCATTATTTCTTACATGAATATTTATGGAGTAAATGGTTACTGATAAGGTACCAACGAAGATATAATGGTAAAATGTCTTTAATACTGCCCCCAAAGATGTGTTGGACTTTATGGAACTACAGTAAAACCCCGCTAATGCGACCACCTAAAAGAGGTATAATTCTGGGTGCTAGATGCAGGTGGTAGCTTAATGCAGGGCACAAGTAATGTAGAAATCTCCCAGATGAGCTTTCTGCATTACTTTTGCCCTGCATTAAGCACCCACCTGTTTATAAAGACAGTCATGTTTACTCATTAAGTGGTCGCCTTAGAGGGGGTCTACTGTATCTACACAAGGTTTGCTACCTAATATCTCAGTGGAAATAGATTTGAGCAGACATTATTTGTTCACAGTGGAGTAAGGGTTGAATATTCATGTCAGAAATAATGACATCATGAATATTCATTAGCTGAATTTACATTATTGCATATGTACTCATGATACATTGTTATTGGTAGAAACTGTAAAACCGTATCTATATTATTTCATATGCAAACAGAACAGACCCAGATCAAACGGCTCCCACAGGAGCCGTCTGATCTGGATCTACTCTGTTTGCAAATGCGTGAAAATGTGTGTAAATGAAGGAAAGGGTTGAAAACAAATGCATGCAATACAATTAATGACACTATATGTCTAACCTCTCTGTATAATAGGACCAAGAGGACAACTCCTTTTCCAACTAGAAAGCACGTGAAATTCGCCCTACCTGGTGTTACAAATCATGCAAGTCCTGAATATTACGAGTATGATACTAGGAACAATGACACCGAGCGAGAGTATGGAGACGGGGACGGGGATGTTAAACGCCGCACAGATGTGGAGGCCAAAATCAAAGAGCTCAAAGAAATAGTTAGAAGAAGGATTAGATCACAAACGCCTACTGCGCTTGGCAACGTTCTCGAACGGTAGTGTCATTAACCCTTTCCCTCATATAAACGGCTTTCAACTCCTTTGCAAACAGAGTAGACCCAGATCATGTGGTTCCTGTATGATCCATCTGATCAGGGTCTGCTCTGTTTACTTTTAAAATTATAATAGATCAGACTCTATACACTTTCTAGCAATACCAACTATTCATGTACACATAAGCCATTATAAAATTTCAGCTAATAAATATTCATGATATTATATTATTTCTTACATGAATATTCAACAGGGTGTATCATACCCTTATACCCTAACTATACTAAATATTTTCTCTTAACCCTTTCCCTGATATTATCGACTTCTGACGGCTCTATAGAAGTCACTTTGTGAATCATTGTGATAAATAGAGCATTTGCTCCTATAGCAGCAAAGCAAATGCTCTATTTATCACAACGGTTTCAAACTTCAAAATTTTTAAATTTTCCTTTTCTCTAGTTAATGCTCATTTTCGGAAGATTTATTCAAAGAGGTTGTATCTAATAATAGCCTATGAGGTAATGGGTTGACCCTTTTATCTCATAGATGATACACATGTTAATGATTAGATCCATCTAATAGGAGCCGACTGATCAGGGTACACTCTGTTTGCTCATGGAATAATATAAATATGATTCTATATTTTCATTTCATGACTGAAAGCTCCTTTCCTCATTTGGTAAGTTTAAGAATCACTTAATTAACCCTTTCGCTGCCAATGCCGGATCTGTGATTGCCTATGCAAACAGTTTGGATCCAGATGAGACGCCGAGTAACTCGGCGTCTCATCAGGATCCAAACTGTTTGTTACTGTTACTATGTTTTTGAAACAAAAATGAAGAAACTTAAAAGAATGAAAATTTGTAGCAGACGACAAAGTTAGCAGACGACAAAGTTTGGCAGCGAAAGGGTTAAACTGCATGATGTCATTCCTGTTCGCATGAATATTAATGAGGTAATTGTAATTCGTCCAAAACTAAATTTTCTTTAAAGACAAGGTAAATCAGTTTACCAACAAGCTCGGACAAACCATGTGATAATATATACAATGTATAATAATTGCTCGTAAAACTAAAACCAAACATTTAAGAAATCCGCATCTATCGCTGTATGTTGCAGGACCAACAAGATGAGTCCACTTTCAGTAAATCAGCAGGTAAAATTCGCCTTACCCGATGTTACTAATGAGACAAACCATGAAGGTAACGAGTACGAAACCGAGGACAGTGACTCTGAGCCTGAGTTTGACAACGGGGACGGGAAAGTTGAACGCCACGCAGATGTGGAGGCCAAACTCAAAGAGCTCAACGACAGAGTCAGAAATAGAATGAGAGCACAAACACCCACTGCGCTCGGCAACCTTCTAGAACGGTGAGTGTACGGTGTTAGATATGAGAAGTACAGTAGAACTTCGATATCTCTAACTCGGATAACTCGAACTTTGGGATAACTCGAACTAACGGGTCGGTCCATCCAAATCTCAAAACCCAGAATTGCTGTAAAATGTATGGCTACATATATTTAGAAACACACGTGCAAGCTTATTACGGGTCTAAAGTAATGCTGAAAGCTCCTACCGGAGCTTTCAGCATTACTTTAGAACTGTATTAAGCTGTGAACTCTATAAATTGTTCAGATTAGAATCCGGATAACTCGAGCTTCTGTTATCTCGAACAAATTTGCATAGTTCCTTGAAGTTCGAGACATCGAAGTTCGACTGTATTTAGAAAATGAACTGTTTACCTAATAGAGACACTTTTGTAAACAGAGCGGGCCGCTATAAGTAAGTTCCCGTATGTCTGTATGATCAAGGTCTGCTCTGTTTGCTCGTGGAATAAAACAAATTTGGTTCTAGTGCTTCTACTATGGCCAAAATATTCCCTTTTTCATAATATGCCCCTATAAAAATTCAGTTAATTAATGTTTATGGTGTCATTACAGTTGAACTTCAATATCTCGAACTCGGATAATTCGAACTGATGGATAACTCAAACAAAAAGTTAAGCCCTTCCAAACTAAAGATACAGAATTGCTCTAAACTTTATCGATACAGATATCTAGAAACACATGTTGCAGCTTAATACAGATCTAAAGTAACGCTGAAAGCTCCTACAGGAGCTGCGAACTCGAGAAATTGTTCATATTAGAAATCGGATAACTCGAACTTCTGCTATCTCGAACTAATTTGTATGGTCCCTTGAAGTTCGACATATCGAAGTACAACTGTATTTAGAAAAGTAACTGTTTACCTAAGAGAGATGCCTTTGTAAACAGAGTAGATCCATATAAGTAATTTCCTGTATGTTTGTATAGTCAATGTCTGCTCTGTTTGCTCATGGAATAATATAAATCGGATTCTAGTGCTTCTACTATGGCTAAAATATTCCCTTCTCCATAAGTCCCTATAAAAAATTCAGTTAATTAATGTTTATGGTGCCCAGAGCAACAGATAAATGTGAGTACTCAGATACTGAAATCGTCCTTTTCTCCACCAAACCCTGTTGTGACCACTCTCATTGGGGTGATTCTAAAGAGTGATCATGGCATAGGGTTTGGTGAGAAATAAAGCAGTTACAGTAAAAACCTGTCTATAACGGCCACTAAATTACATCAAGTATTTTGCGTTTAAGGCAGGTGGCTGCTTAAAGCAAGATGAAAGTAAAACAGAACGCTCCTATAGGAGCGTTCTGTTTTACTTTCACCTTGCTTTAAGCGACCACCTGCCCTAAATACCAAATAATTAACGTAATTTAGTGGCCGTTATAGAGAGATTTTACTGTATTATTGAAAAAAAAAATTTAACTGAGTATTCATGGGATAAATGGGTCAACTGCATACATTCTTATAAAGTTAAACCTCTCTATAACGGCCACTAAATTGTATTAATTAGTTGATATCTAGGGCAGGTGGCTGCTTAAAGCAAGGTGAAAGTGAAAGGAGCGTTCTGTTTTACTTTCACATTGCCGTTTAGTGGCCGTTACAGAGAGGTTTTACTGTAGAACTAAACTTTCTTTCAAGTCAATGTTTAACAGTGTGCCAAACATCTAGGAAAAATCCTTAGTAATGAATATAACAATTTATTGTAAAACTACAACCAAAAATGTAAGAAATCAACATCCCTCACTTTATTTTGCAGGACCAACAGGACATGTCCCATTCCAGTAAAGCAACAGGTGAAATTCACCCAACCTGATGTTACAAATCAGGCAAGCCCTAAAGGTTATGAGTACGAGACCGAGGACAGTGACTCTGAGCGTGAGTTAGGCTACGGGGGCGGGGATGTTGAATGCCACGCAGATGTGGGAGCCAAACTCAAAGAATTCAACGACAGAGATGGAAGCAGAATGAGAGCACAAACACCAACTGCGCTCAGCAACATTCTCGAACGGTTAGTGCACAGCTTTAGATATGAGGATTATTTAGCAAATTAACACTTTACTTCATAGAGACACCTTCTGACACCTTGTAAATAGAGAAGACCCAGATCAGACGGCCGATGTAGTTGTTGTCTGATCAGGGTCTACTCTGTTTGCTTATGTCATAATATAGATCTTATACTACAGTTTCGATCTGCCATGCATATGCAATTAACCCTTCGCTTGCTATTCACGTCAATATACCTACCTATAAATAGTGAAGACCAAGATGAGACAGATCCTGCAGGAGCCGTTATACTGTCCTGTCATTGCACAGCGAAATACTTGTACAGAGTGAAGATATATGTAATTATACAACAGGCCATGGGTAAAGAAGGAGAAATGTATTTTAAAATTCAGCAAGAGAAGGGTTAAAACATTCTAATTATTAATAATACCCATGATGTTGTTATTTCTTTAATGAATATTGATAAGGTAAAGGCTTAACCCTTTACTCTATCAATAATCATGTGAGCAATAATGACATCATGAATATCAATTAGATTGTTATAATACTATGTGGACACGGGAACTTTCGGCCATTCCAGAAACTGTGGAATAATAGCTATACATGTATCATTAAATAAGCAATCAGAGCAGACCCTTTGGTCTCCTACAGGAGACATGTGATCTGGGTCTACTCTGTTTGCAAAGGCTTAGAAAGATGTATTTTTAGAGTAAAAGGAATATATTTTCTATATTTCACCGCTAAATGCTATCTTGTTTGGTACATGTACTGAGAAAGGTGATTCTAAGCGTTCCAACAAGTTAGGTGAATGAGTAACTGTTCAGCATCCTGTACGAGCCCTCTGATCATAGTCTGCTCTGTTCGCTTATGACATGATATAGATCTGAATCTACAGTGTGTGTCATGATACAAAAGTGACTTTATAAAAGTACTGTTAACCCTTTCCCTGTTCTATGTTTATTCCCAATTCCGATACCTACTGAATATTCATGTACAAAAAAGTTATAATGAAATATTGAAATTGGAGTATTATAGCCATTATAGAAAGTAAAGAAACAACTCTGTCAAATTCCGTTAGCAAACAGAGCAGACCCTGATCAGACGGCTCATATAGCTGTCTGATCTTGGTCTACTCTGTTTGCAAATGCGCGAAAACACGTTTGTATGAGGGAAAGGGTAACCCTTAACTCCATAAATACACCTTTCTATGCCTTTGCAAACAGTGTAGACCCAGATCAGACGACTTCTATGATAGCCGTCTGACCAGTTTCTGCTCCGTTTGCTTGTGATATAATGTATACTGCAGTGTAATACAGTAAAACCTCTCTATAACGGCCACTAAATTACATCAAGTATTTTGTGTCAAAGGCAGGTGGTTGCTTAAAGCAAGGTGAAAGTAAAACAGAACGCTCCTATAGGACCGTTCTGTTTTACTTTCACCTTGCTTTAAGCAGCCACTTGCCATAGATGCCAACTAATTAACACAGTTTAGTGGCCGTTATAGAGAGGTTTTACTGTATAATGATTCAAGTTTCTGCCATGGCCAAACATTCGTGTGCCCATGTGCTATTACAACAAATGAATCTTAATTAATATTCGTGACGTTATTATTTCTTACATGAATATTCGTGGAAGAAAGTGTTAATTTAAGCTAAAAAAATGTTGATGCCATAGGTTTACTAGCTGTATAGAGTATAAACTTACTAAAGATACCATTTTGCTTTCTTTTAGTTCTATGCTATATACACACATTGCTAATTTAAACTGCAGAAATCAACAGCCGCGACTGAACCTGATAAACAACACGAACCAGTCAAAACAAGACAGTGACAATGCGTCCATTTCGTATGAAGACTCGGATGCTGACGTTGAAATAGACATGTTTGACAGACCACCGCCAGTTGGTTCATCAACACCAGACAAAGCAATGCCAATGTAAGGCTGGTCTCCTTCGGTCACCTGTATTTTCTGAAGTATTGGGTTTAGTCTAAACCCTTAACCCATTATGAAACAATAAAGTTTTCTCAAACGATCAAGCTTTTGAGAAATTATTGACCAGGTGTCATACAGCTGGGATCCTTGCCTCAGCATTTAGTCTGGATCCAAGCTCTTTGTAAACGTGAATCAGGTCGCAATTAGCAGCATTAGGTTTCAGAATTGTTTGCTTGTTTAACCCATTACCTCATAGACTATTTTTAGATCCATTACCTCATAGATTATTTTTAGATCCAACCACTTTGAATAAATTTACCGAAAAGGAGCAATACCTAGAGAAAAGGACATTTTAGAAATTTGTAGTTTAAACCCATTGTGATAAATAGAGCATTTGCTCCTATAGGAGCAAATGCTCTATTTATCACATTTGGTATCAATAGGTGATTTTTACAGAGACGTATTTATGGAGGAAAGGGTTAAACTCTTTCCTTCATATAAATGCCTTTTCATGCATCTGCAAATAGAGAAGTTCCCGATCAGACGGCTCCAACAGAGTCTGCTCTGTTTGCTAATGGAATTTGATAGATTTGTTTCTTTATTTTCTAAACTGGCTACAATGTTCTACCGTTCATATTTCATTATAACTATTCTGTCCATGATTATTCAGTAGGTATTGAAATTTGGAAAAAAAATATGGAACAGGGAAAGGGTTAAAAGAATAACCCCTTAAAATAGATATAGTCAAACAGAGTAGATCCAGATCTGTATATAATTTGAAAATTGGACATTGTGTTCTCGCCAAATGCATATGTTTAGTTATCATATGTATCAAAAGATAAGTGCAGACCAGTCCAGGGTCCATGCTTTTAGTTGAGTCTGAGTTCGTTCTCAAGTTTTTGATTGGTCAGATTTGAGCCTCTGGCTAAAATCTGACCAATCAAAAGCTTGAGAACTCAAATCTGACCAATCAAAGGCTTGAAACGAACTCAGACTCAACTAAAAAGCTTTATAAGCATGGACTCTGGTTACGGTTGGAAATACAGCATATACTCTCTAATACAACCACCAAGTATAGGTCTAATGCTGAATCGTAGAGGTAGGTGGTAGCTAAATACAGGATGGACGGGGCGCGGAAAGCTCCTACTAGTCTGGGTTTACTCTGTTTGCAATGGTGTGAAAATGCTTTTTTATCAGGTAAATGGTGAAACATGAATTTGCTGGAAGAGTATGTCATTCTTCTGCTTGTAAGGTAGTAACCTGATAATGCCAACCATGCCAATGCCCAACTACACGCATTCATCAGTAAAATCACTCTTAAAGCATTTGGGAGCTTTCTGTATAGTTTTCACCCTGCATTAAGCAGCCATTTGCTTAAAGGCATCCATATTTATCTATTAACCCTTCGCTTGCTATTCACGTCAATGCACCTACCTGTAAATAGTGAAGACCCAGATGAGACAGGTCCTGCAGGAGGTGTCTCATCAGGGTCTGCACTATTTACAAGTTGATTGTGCAACCCATGCACTCCGCAACAGTGATTGCACAGCGATACACTTGTACACAGTTAAGATATATGTAATTATACAACAGGGCATGGGTAAAGAAGGAGAAATGTATTTTAAAATTCAGCAAGAGAAGGGTTAATATTAAGTGTTCACTGTAGAGGGGTAATTCTGTATACTAGTTCATTATCATCATACAGTAAAGCCCGTCTAAACCAGACGTTAAAATTAGCAACAATACGGGTCTTTCAAATAGGTTGCATCTTAATGCAGGTTGAAAGTCATGCAGAAAACCCCAAAGGTAACTTTCTGCATGACTTTTACCCTGCATACAACAGCCACCTGTCTAAAGAGATTAATTTGTTAATTTTTAAAATTTCTGTATATAGAGGTTTTACTGTACCTCATGCGAAATATTTAATCGTATGTTTAGTTGTTGTCGGACTGTATATTTTCATGTTTTCTTATTTGTGAACTGATGAAATGATGTGGTTTTCGGGTTTTAATAATTTGTCCGAATAAGTCAATGATATACTACTACATGTATGTCAATATTATTGTTTTTCAAATACCAGTCCATGCCAAAATGTTTTACAGCTCTGATGAAGACACAGCGCATACAAACGAGCCACTAATAAAATATGACTCTGATGAGGACAGATGCGTTACAACGAGATGTACTACTCGCTGGTCAGACATTCTAGATGACATCAATACAGGACGAGAGAGCGCTAAACCCATGGCATTGGACTTTTACTCTGACAGTTCATCAAGTGGAGGTAATCGTGATATAACATTTAACCCTTTCCATCATATAAACACGTTTTCATGCATTTGCAAATGGAGTAGCCCCAGAACAGACGGTTCCTACGTACAGTCTCATTACAACTATTTTGTCCATGAATATTTATATTAGTAGGTATTGAAATCAGGTGCTGATCCAGGATTTCAGATTAGGGGTGGGTGCGTAGAATATTTTTTGAGGGGGGGGGGGGGGGGGGGCGTAGATCTTTATGTTTGATTGCATAAATAAATAGTGTGTTTGTAACACGTTGAAAAAGAGCTTAATTGGGTGAGGGAAATAAAACATTCCTACTAAATGATTGTTTTAGTAGATACAACGACCACTAAATTACATCAATTACTTTGTGTTAAAGGCAAGTGGCTGCTTAAAGCAAGGTGAAAGTAAAACAGAACGCTCCTTTGGGAGCGTTCTGTTTTAGTTTCACCTTGCTTTAAGCAGCCACCTGCTCTAAATACCAACTAATTAACACAATTTCGTGGTCGTTATAGAGAGATTTTACTGTATATAGATCTAAAATATTACTAAAAGAATTGTTTTGGCAATAATTTTAGTGGGGGCGTACGCCGGCCCCGTCCCCTCTAGATCCGCGCCTGGAAATTTGGAATAACAGGCAAATGGTTACTTAGATTAAAACATATAACACAGGCAGGTATTGTTGGCCATGACATAAGATGTAGAATCATAACTACGTGTATATTATATCATATTATATCATCAGAGCAGATCCTGGTCTAATCTGAGTCTACTCTGTTTGCAAATGTGTAGAAAGGCGTATTTATGGAGTAAAGAGTGTTAATCCTTTACCTCACAGAATCAGGCGCGGATTTAGAGGGGCGGAGCCGGCGTACGCCCCCCCCCCCCCCCCTTTAATTGCCCAAACAAACTTTGTTTAGTAATATTTTAGATATAGATCTACTAAAAAGCAAAAAAAACAATGATTTAATAATTAATCTGAGCTTTTTATTCCCTCACCCAAGTACGCGCTCTTTAGAAACACACTGTTTAGTTCTGTCATCAAATATAAAAATATACGCCCCCCCCCCCCCTCCAAAACAGTTTACTACGTTCCTATAGGAGCAAATGCTCTATTTATCACAATGGTTTCAAACTAAAAAATTATGCAAAAAAATCCTTTTCTCTAGTTAATGCTCCTTTTCAGTAGATTTATTCAATCAGGATGTATCTAAATATAGCCTAGGGGTGAATGGGTTAATGGCTCAAACACATTTACAGTGTAAACTGATTCGTCTTTTAACCCTTTCCACCATGAATATTCATGTAAGAAATAAAGTATATATGAATAGTAATTAGCTTAATAAAAGAATAGTTGGTCATCACAAAACTATAGACACAGATCTTTATAATTCCATAAGCAAACAGAGCAAACACTGGCTAGATAGCTAATACGGGACTGCCTGATCTTAGACTACTCTACAAAAGCGTTAAGATATGTTTACAGTAAACCCCGCTAATGCGACCACCTTAAAGAGGTACAATTCTGTGTGCTAGATGCAGGTGGTAGCTTAATGCAGGACAAAAGTAATCCAGAAAGATCCTCTAGGAGCTTTCTGCATTACTTTTGACCTGCATTTAAGCAACCACCTGCTTATAAAGACGTCCATGTTTATTCATTAAGTGGTCGCATTAGAGGGTTTCTACTTTATATGGAATGAAAGGTTATACACTGAGTAACTGTCGCCTGTAAAAATTATCTTCCGATACAATTTCTTTGAACGGAGAGAATGCCAAGTATGTTTGGTCCTGTTAATATGCCGAGTTACTATGCGTCTCATCAGGATTCAACACGTTAGCAAAGGTCGCCATAATTAGCCAGTAGTGTTGAAAGATTAACCCTGCTACAAACACAACTTTACATTTATTGGAATGTTTAATTTACAGCGGAACCTATCTTAAGCGGCCATCAAAAGAGATGGGTCTGCAAGGCAGGTGGTACCTTAATGTAGGTCATAAGTAATGCAGAAAGGAGCTTTCTGCTTTACTTTTACCCTGCATTAAGCCACCGGTGCTTTTTAAGACTACTATGTTTAATAAATGAATGGCCGCTTAAGACAGATTCTAATGTACATCTATACATATTTAGACAGTGAAACATTCTTGAAAAAAACAACTCGCATTTTGTTTTGTTTTTCTGGCAGACCTGTCATCAGACAAAGAGACGAAACTTTCAGATAGGAAACTTACACCGAACGCATTGAAAGACAAGTAAGTTTTGCTTCTTAGAAAACAAATTCTCATAACTATTTCCTTTTTTATTTATAAAATGAAAAAAGTTACAACTACTTATGTTGTCATTCTTCAATTTCATATAAAAGTTAAAATCCACAGGAGCAAATGCTCTATTTATCACAATAATTTCAAGCTACACAATTCTGACGTTTTCCTTTGTTCTAGTTAATGCTCCTTTTCAGTAGATTTACTAAAAGTGGCTGGATCTAAATTAGCTTATGAGGTAATAGGCTACGTATTTTATTCCCATTCTTCCTTTCCATTACTGCAGGTCTAGTGTGAATATCACCGTACAACAAATAAAATATGACTCAGATGAAGACAGAGGCGTGCAAACAAGATGTACCACCCGTTGGTCTGACGTTATGAAAGACATAAATGCAGGGAGAGGTGATGAAATCCAAATGACATGTGACTTATATTCAAAGGAGACGTCAAGTAATGAACGCAATCAAGACAAACCTTCCATGAGTGTCTTTTTTGACTCGGACAGTTCAAGAACTGAAGGTTTGTAATGTTAAGGATTTATGCAGTCGTAAATATTGACAGAGCAACAGATAACGGAGTGTACTCAAATACTGAAATTGTCCTTTCTCCACCAAACCCTATGGTGTTGACCACACTTTAGAATCGTCTCAAAGAGACGATTCTAAAGTGTGGTCACAACAGAGGGTTTGGTGCAGAAGTAAAGAAGTTATTCTTGAACTTTAATTCAAGCATATTACCTGACCCTCTGAAGAAGGGGTATATTTCAATTCCTAAAATTGTCACTTCCCCCATTGATTGGTCACGGCATAGGGCGTGTTGGATAAATGTGTTATTCTTGGAAAAAGATTTCATTCAAACATGATTTTTTACACCTTTTTCATTTATATCGTTGTTATATTATCTGGTTGTGTCTGCACTTTTGTGACTATGCAAACGTGTGCTGTTATTGACAAGCAAAATATTTTACCATTCCAGGAAATACATATAATTTATTGGTTTTTCACATGGATTCATTCTATATGTTTTATATGGAACTACTTGAACTTTTCACTCCATTAATATCCATGTAACAAATAATGATAGCAATCATTTATAAGATCACGTGGCCATAGGAATTTTAGATCATGGCAGAAACTGTAGAATCATGTATATCATTTCGTAAGAAAACAGCAGACGCTGATGAAATGGATCTGATCTGATCTGGGTCTACTCTGTTTGCAAAGGCGTAGAAAGGCATATTTATGGAGTAAAGTTTTAATTGCAATTTAGCACTGAAGTCATGGAAACATTAATGTTTTGATTCAAGGCAGACGCTGAATAAATGGATAGCACATTACGATCCAAACTGTTTCACACACTACATGCACTAGCAGTTTTGAAAATTAAGAAAGGAAAAATAATTTTAAGAATACCAGCGGACAATTTGTTTTACCGAAGGAAATTACGTTTTGTTAGAATATTATCAAAGAAATATTTTCAGTGCGATAACACGATTCTCCATATAGAGACACCTTTGCAAACAGAAAAGATCCAGATCAGACAACTGCTGTAGCCGCTGTCTGATCAGGGTCTGCTCAGTTTGTTTCTGAAACAATACAGATCTATTTCTACAGTATCAGCTATAGTAAAATGTTCTTGCTAATGATTTCATTATAAAAAATAATAGTCTTACAGTTATTATTTCTGACATGAACGTTTGTGTAAAAAAAACAACATTCCAGCAATGTAATGTACGTCCAATTCAGTTCATTTCAATTATGTACATGTACTTGTACAAAAATTTGATATTCATGATATCATTATTTCTTACATGAATATTCATACAGTAAAGGGTTAACAAACCACCTGTTACAACTTACAATAGCTCATATTAACTGACCTCAGTTTTACAAACCATTACTATACATTGTATTTAACTATTCTTACAGATCTCACGCCAAAAAAGGAGGAACTCTTACAGAACAAACAGTTTACATCAAACATGGCTATTGCTCACAGGTAAGCGGTTTTAATGAAAATATTACATGCATGCACATGCAAACTTCTTTGGAATTCCTTGATATGTATTCTACCCGTATTCTAATCCCATTTTAACCATTTCCTCCATAAATGCGCCTTTCTACGCCTCTGTAAAAGTCACTTTTTGAAACCATTGTGATAAATAGAATAATGCTTTATTTATCACAATGGTTTCAATACTACACACTTCTAAACATTTTCATTTCCCTAGGTAAATATTCCTTTTTGGTACATTAATTCAAAGAGGCTGGGTCTAAAAATAGCCTATGGAGGAAAGAGTTAATAATCTTTCATTGAGTATTTCTTAATTAATGAGCAACGATAAAGCTACCATATTGCACTGCATATTAAACCCTAAACAAACATGTTCCATTTAGATGCTTTCAATTATCATATTCATAATGCTTGTATGGGAAAATTGGAAATATGCAGAAAATTGTTTTCATACGAGTCTAGTGTCTATCATTCTCTCCGTCATAGTTGTGATATCCTGTGAAATTGTAATATATGTCCTATTGGTAGTGTCACTCAAATTTAGAGAAAAGAGGAGACCATGGTTGTCCTAAATAGATCTCCTGAGTATGATCAACCCGCATATGAGAGCGAAATCAAGGTCTTATCATGGCAAATCTTTACATTTATCGTAAAGCATCTCTTTATTCTTCTTGTCTTAACCATTTACTTAGCATATACCACTAAATCCTATGTTCTGGTCACGCTTTAGAACCTTCTCGGAGAGAAGGCATTTCTAAATTTCTAAAACGTGGTCACTACATAAGTATGAGTTAGTGGAGAAATTACTGGATTTGAAATGCAATCAGTTATATAAATGCCTTTTCACGGATTTACAAATACATGTACAGTAGAACAAGGTTAGACTGCTCCTTTAGGAGCCGTCTGATCAGGGTCTGCTCTGTTTGCTCTTGACACGATATAGATCTGATTCTACATAAAGCAAAAAGTTTCCTTGAAAAGTTCACATAAAATTCGGCAAATAGATATTCATGATGTCATGATTTCTTACCTGAATATTGAACAGGGAAAGTGTTAACTATGGCTTTGGCAAAGGTATTCTATCTAGATGCATTAGTCTGGTTTAACAGATAACACACAATGATCGAGAACTTAATAGTCTTACAAATTCTGTCCGAATATGAAAGGGATCAGTGAAAACAAGCAAAATCGCTGAATTGATATCCGCCGCGAAACAAATGACAAAATGGCCAAAAAGGTTAACTTTTTGGGAAACAAAGGGACGCAACTTTGGTGTTCCAACATCAGTGTGAGTGATATGTGTAGGGCCACATTTCTTTATGGCACTAGCATTTTCACAATGTTTCATAGAAAAACTTCAAACTGTTTCTAAGATGATCCCGGGCTGGCAAAAAGGTTAACTCCTTCGCAAACAAATAGTCTTAACCCTTTTCCTCATAGGCTATATTTAGATCCAACCACTTTGAATAAATATACCGAAAAGGATCATTATCTAGAGAAAAGGAAAATTTAAGAATTTTGTAGTTTGAAACCATTGTGATAAATAGAGCATTTGCTCCTATAGGAGCAAATGCTCTATTTATCACAATGGTTTCAATAGGTGATTTTACAGAGGCATAGACAGGCGTATTTATGGAGGAAAGGGTTAACTAAAGTGAGTGATACTTTCAGGGTTGTATTTCCTTATGGTACTAAATGCACAAATGTTCTTAGAAAAACTCTAAACCGTTTCTGAGATGTGCTTGATCAAACTATTATGATTATTCATATCTTACCTGAATATAATGGACACAAGATTTGTGAAGAAATAATGGAACTGGAATGTAAATATGATGACAGATAGGGCACATCATAAGTTTAGAGCAAGTATTATGCTCATTATCATTTTATTAGGATCAGCAAAGATATGAAGTTGCTAGAATGTGAACAAGGTCGCAAATTTGATAATCAAACTTGGCCAAAATCGTATGGTCGTACACGTAACATGCAGCTTTGATAAAGACTGCTAGAGAATTGCAGATGCTAGTGTAACTGAACGTGAAGGGACATGTCAGATGGACAATGAATGGACAAAGAACGTTCAATCGAATACAGAGTAGATCCAGATCGGATGACTGTTTGCTTATAGAACATCTTCAATCTGGTGTCTATACTATTTTTCAAAGCAATGTTTATACCTGTTTTATATTACAATATAAGAACATTAGTTAGTTAAATGTGTTTAGTCTGACATAAAGGTGTCACAAAATTTACCAAAATTCATAGTATTTTCTCACATAACTGCTGATTTCTTTTGCAGGCCAGTTCATATTGTAGCTGAGCAAGAAAGCAGTGTACTGGCATCAGAAAATACGACCCAGAGAACCAAAACTAAAAGGCAGAATAAAATGTCACAGTCGGTCCCAAAGAAGAAGAAGAAGCCCAAGAAAGAACAAGCGAAACTCCCAGAGAACTGCTATAAGCTCAGGCACCAACAACCGCTTCCGCCCATCGGAACGAAGGAAGGTGACCCATTGTTCAATAAACCTAGACGGCGAACTCCAGTTGGGTTCCTGCCAGAAATAGAGTAAGTTGTTACATAGTTTTAAAGTTTATTTAAAGCTTTACCTGTTCAATATTCAAGTAAAAAATGATGACATCATGAATATTTATTAGCTGAACTTTTATAATGTAAAAGTTTCAAGGGAGTTTTGTGCTTTTACAAGAAAAAATGTAGAAATCAGATCTATATCATGTCATAAGCAAACAGAGCACACTCTGATCAGACAACACCTACAGGCCTGTGTGATCTGGGTCTACTGTGTTTGAAAAAAAAGTGTTTATATGAAGGAAGGGGTTAACCCATAGCCTGTCTACTCAATTTCGGTTCTGATTCATTTACATGTACATTTGATGAGATAAAACATTTGAGAACATATCAACCGTTTCCCTTATGTAAGCACATTCTGGCGCATCTGCAAACGGAGTAGACAAAGATCAGACGGCTCCTATAGGAGTCGTCTGATCAGTATCTGCTCTGTTTGCTTATGGTGTAATATAGATCTGATTCTACAGCTTCTGCCTGAGCCAAAATGTCCTGCGTTCATATGCCATTATAAAAATAATCTTATTAATATTCATGACGTCATTATTCTCTACATGAATATTAATTAGGGAGAGGGTTAACCAAGTTTTAATCCCTTCCTCCTTGAGTATTCATGTAAAACAAGAGCCGCGTGTGGCGCCAACGCTCGTCTGATTTGATGCTTGTCCATCTAAATTTTAAAAAAAATGAAAACAATAAAGGGCCATAACTCCAAAATTTTGAAATCAAGAGTTATGGTTCTTATGTATGGACCTTCCCGTCAATGAGATCTACTAACCTATGAATTTCCTGTGGATACCTCATTTTGCGCCTTTAACCCTTTCCTTCATAGGCTATTTTTAGATCCAACCTCTTTGAATGAATCTACCCAAAAGGAGCATTTACTAGAGAAATGTAAAATTTTAGAATTTTGTAGTTTGAAACCATTGTGATATCCCTGTGTTCGTGTCATTATAAAAACTCAGCGTAATAATAATCATAATGTCATTATTTCTTCCATGCATATTCATGGACTAGAGCGTAAAAGTTGTATAATGGTACTCCATTACTGTATAAAATGTATTTGTTTAATGATCTACATGTACATTGATGCATTGCATACATACAATTTGCCACGTGCGTAATATTTAACCATTTATCCCATGAATATTCAGAATTAATGACATCATGAATATTAAATATCCATGGATATGAAATATTAACTGATTTTTATAAAGATATAATGACAATCGCTGCAGAAATGGATAAATAGTATTCCATGAGCAAATAGAACAGACCCTGATCAGACAGACAGCTTATATGGCTTATAGAATGGTATATAATAATAATAATAATAATAATAATAATAATAATAATAATAATAAAGACTTTATTTAACGAGAGTACTCATTTGGTTATGACCAATCTTCCATGAGGCCCTCAACAGAGAGAAAACATATACAATGTATACAATTTGTAATGCTTTCATAATAATTTTGCATAAGCACCAACCTTGCACTGGTATCTAGACTTTATTCTACATTTTGTACCATGACCAAATGTTCATGCGTTCTCACGCAATTATTAAAAGATTCCGATAATTTATTTTCATGCTGTTATTATTTTTTCCATGAATATTCATTGTTTATAGAGTTAAGACTAACTTTGCGCAACATAAACAATCGCAAAGTTCTAACACCTCTCTATAACGGCCACTTAATTGTGTTAATTAGTTGATATTTAGGGCAGGTGGCTGCTTAAAGCAATGTGAAAGTAAAACAGAACGCTCCTATAGGAGCGTTCTGTTTTACTTTCACCTTGCTTTAAGCAGCCACCTGTCTTTAACACAAAATACTTGAGGTAATTTAGTGGCCGTTAGAGAGGTTTTACTGTGATTTAGTGTCCGTTATAGAGAGGTTCTACTGTAATTTAGTGGCTGTTATAGAGAGGTTCTACTGTAATTTAGTGGCCGTTATAGAGAGGTTTTACTGTACGACGATTGAAGTTGAAAGTTGCGACCATCGAACATTAGAACTTACGATAATTTCAGTCGTACGATCTTTTATTAGACAGGTCTTTGTTTATTACAGGAAACATGAATCGCAAAAGAATACTATAAGGAGTGGTAAAAGGAAATCAAATAAAAAGAAGACGGATAGACAAGAACATGGTTTGGAGAAATGCATTGTGGACTTGCCGATGCAAGCCAGTGTATTTGAAGCTAACCTTGATCCAGATTTGGCGAACTTTGAGACTAGAAGCCAGCGAGTGGCTAACTTCCGAGCACAATTTAATAAACAGACTAAAGTGCTGTCTGCCATAGGTATGTACAGTTTCGGTGATAAATTAACTGGTATAAGGGAGACAACTCGTATAGCATACAACAAGTCTTTTCTAATTTCATGAAAAAGAAGGAAACAGGTCTTATTTTTCTGGACGGAGAAAACTACAGCAGGGTCTACATTTATAACTCATTCCCTTCTATACTATTTTTAGACGCAACCTCTACCGAAAAGGAGCATTCACTATAGAAAAGGAGAAACTTAGAATTGTGTAGTTTTGAAACCATTGTGATAAATAGAGCAAATGCTCTATTTATCACAATGGTTTAAAAAAATGAGTTTTACAGAGGCGCAGATAGCTCCAGTAGTGGATTGTTAATCATTTCCGGTCTATTTTTATTCCAAATTTGAACACCTGCTGAATATTCATGAACAAATTAATTATAACGAAATACTGAAGATGGAAAATTGGACCCATTTTAGAAATAAAAGAAACAGATCTATCAAAATTCCAGAAGCAAACAGCAGACCATGATCGTATGGCCCTATAGAAGCCGTCTGATCTGGATCTACTCTGTTTGCAGATGTGTGAAAACACGTTTATATGAAGTAAATAATTAAAGTATATAAAGTGATATTTAAATCTGATAAACATTGATAGTCAAGTCGTTTGATAAAGATGATAAACACTATTTTATTTTATTTCTGTCTCCACTTTTGATTGAACAGGCAAGAGGCCTTATTTGCCTTTGCCAAAAAGCAGTCATTGATCTGGGTTAAATGTTTGCTTATGAAACACTGATCTGATTCAGATTGATTCTACAGCCATGGTGAAAATGTCTCTCTTCATAATGCCACTACACAATTTCAGCTAATTAGTATTCATAATGTGATTGTTTCTTACATGAATATTCATCAGGTAACGGGTTTAACATTCATAGAAACTTATATACAGGTTTCCAAGCAACATCTGTAGCCTCCACTTCTAACTTAATTGACCCTTAATAAGCCTTTGCACGCTAGCGGTGAAACCATGATTACCTCAGCAAATAGTTTGGATCCAGATGAGACACCGTATAATGCGGCGTCTCATCATGATCCAAACTGTTTGTCACTTTGACCATATTTTCGCGAAGAAATTAGAGAAATTTCATTTTTAGAATTGATGCAGACGACAATTGTTGCAGACGAAAATTACTTAGCGTGCAAAGAGTTAATACGCATTTGCAGACAGAGTATAGCCTGATCAGATAGCCCCCGTAGGAGCCTCTGGTCAGGGTCTGTTCTGTTTGTGTATACATGTAGGCTATATGGAATAATACAAATCTGGTTCCAGTTTATGCCATGGCCAGTCATTCATATGATCATAATATATGCCATTATGAATCATGTTCACATTTGCTACATGGATATTCATGGCTTATCCCATTCCCTCATAGGCTATTTTTAGATACAACCTCTTTGAATAAATCTACCGAAAAGGAGCATTATCTAGAGAAAATGGATTTTTTTTAGAATTTTGTAGTTTGAAACCATTGTGATAATTAGAGCATTTGTTCCTATAGGCGCAAATGCTCTATTTATCACAATGGTTTCACAAAGTGACTTTTACAGAGTCGTCAAAATAATGGATTGGGTTAAAGGGCCAATTCTTTTTTCAGCGTAACGCGAACTGAAAACAGCTTGCATCCCATGATATGTCAAGTAATTCATCGTCTCGTCAGGCGCCAAGCCGTTTGACACTTCAGTTAATAAAATTGAGCTAATAAATATTCATCATGACATTGTTTCTTACATGAATACTGAACAGGGAAAGGGTTAAAGCAGCTCATGTTGAATCTGTGACAAGTTTTGATCTTTTCAAATTTGTAGGACACACTTTTGGAGATGATCATGTGAATGGAGACATGGTGCATCTTGGCGAAGTCTTTCATGAACCAGAGGAGAAAATAGTATATGAACAGTTTAAACCAACTGCTCCGGCAGCAGGGAGACCACAAGTGCGCCGTGCTTTAAAAGTGAAATTGCCTTCAGAAGAAGAGCAAGAAAAATTGAAGAGGATGATGCTAAACACTGACGTAATACCCAAAGCTCCAAGTGCAAAGAAGCCAGACATCTACAGGGGCAAATCTGATAGGCTATCACAAGCTGCTGGCCTACAAAACGAAGTCATCAGAACACCAGCAAAATGTGTAGAACCCAATGTGTCAAAAGCTCCCAATGATAATGACATCATGAAAAGGAAATTCCAGTTAATGTTTAAGTCAAAGATAAAGGGGGGAAATAGCAAACGTGAAGGGCGTAAATAAATTTGAAAAAAAAATTACTTGTTTTCCATTTAATCTGTTTATTGCCATTCTAGGTTTAAGTAATGAGAATTGGTGGTAGTTTGAAGCAATGATAAAAGTAGTTGTATTTTCACACAACTGAATGAACTAGATGCCCACGGGCAACATGTCGAGTCCGCTGGCCATTCATCAATAGTACATGCAAAAGTTAGACAGAGCAGATCCTTATCAGCTAGCTCCTATAGGAATACCTGGTCCGGGGTCTACTTTGCAAAAACATGAAAAGTCATGAATATCAAGCAAACAGTAATTATAGGCATACATTGTGGTTGTGAAATCTGACTATTGACCTCCAAATGTGACCTTGACCTTTCAGCTACTGACCTGGTTTTAGTGTGCGACATACCGTACGTTCTAGAGAAACATTACGACTACATGTAGTCATTTCACAATCCATCCATGGAGTTCTGAGCTAAAGTCCGGACAAACAAAACAATACATGTTTTTTTACCTTTGACCTCTAAGTATGACCTTGACCTTTCAGCTACACGCCACACCTTCTAGAGAAACATTTACGCCTAGTCATTTCACAATCCATCCATGGATCTCTGAGTAAGAGCCCGGACTATAAGAAATACGTTTTTACCTTTGACCTCAAAGTATGACCTTGACTGTTCAGCTACTGATCTGGTTTTGCACGAGACATGCTGTACCTTCTAGAGGAACATTTATGCCTAGTCATTTCACAATCCATCAATGAAGTTCTGAGTTAGAGCCCAGACAAACAAAAAATACATGTTTTTTACCTTTGGCCTCTAAGTATGACCTTGACCTTTCAGCTACTGACCTAGTTTTTGTGCGCAACACGCCACACCTTCTAGAGAAACATTTACGCCTAGTCATTTCACAATCCATCCATGGATTTCTGAGTAAGAGCCCGGACTATAAGAAATACGTTTTTACCTTTGACCTCAAAGTATGACCTTGGCTGTTCAGCTACTGATCTGGTTTTGCACGAGACATGCTGTACCTTCTAGAGGAACATTTATGCCTAGTCATTTCACAATCCATCCATGGAGTTCTGGGTTAACGGACAAACAAAAATATACATGTTTTGACCTTTGACCTCCAAGTATGACCTTGGCCTTTCAGACACTGACCTGATTTTTACACGCGACACACCGTACCTTCTAGAGGAACATTTAGGCCAAGTCATTTCACAATCAATTCTTGGAGTTCTGAATTAGAGCTCAGACAAATCCGCACTTACTAACAGACACCCACCATGCGCAGACATTGTGACGACTACGTCGAGCTCACTGCAAGCGGGCTCGACAAAAATCAGCATATGCAAAGTTATGGGAAGGCTGGCGCAAGAGAGCTATTCAATATGACAGAGGCATTGGGTGAGAGACAAAAGAAACAGTGCCAGTGGGTGAGAGAGAAAGAGACACGCAGAATGAAAGGATCTTCCTGCATTACCTTTGTTGTGTAGTATGCAACTACCTGCATATCGAATCTACATGCATGTTTAATCGGCATGAGATTGCCAACACAGGTTTTATTGCATAACTACTTCCTGCTACTAACTTTACAAAATTTGCCGTCTGCTAAGAGGTTTTCATATTTTTAATTTTGGATATTGAGGAGATGCCAGTGAGGCTCGAGCTCCTAGGAGCTTTCAGCGCAACTTTCGTCCTGCACTAAGCAACCGCACGTCTTTAACTCCCACCCATTCCCTTTTATAAATGTTTTTGCAAACAGAGTAGACCCAGATCAGACGGCTCCTACAGGAGCTATGCTTGCTTCTGAAATTATTATAGATCTGACTACAGTTTCTACCGATACCAAAAAGTATATGCCATTATAAACAAACAGCTAATAAATGTTCATGCATTCATTATTTCTTACATGAATATGCAACAGGGACAGGGTTAATGGTCTTTGTTTGTGTCGATTTACGTCCGTTTATGCTCACTATGGGCTAATTGAACGCCCAGAGAGAGGGGAGAGGATACAGAAAAACCCGGGCGCGATGTCCTACTCTTATTATCGACTGAGTTTCTCTGGTTCTTTTAGATGCCCAGTGTAAAGCACTGATACATCACTCGTCCGAAGGACTTGGTCCTTGTAGATCTTTGTAATGGTCTTTGTAGATCAGTTTTACTGCAACTATATAAACCAAGTTCAAAAATCCTTTGCTGTTTGAATACAGTTGAGCACAAAACAGAATAATGCTGAGATTATCACTTTTCGACCTTGTTAACCCATTCCCGCATAGGCTATTTCTAGATCCAACCTCTTTTTGATTAAATCTACCAAAAAGGAGCATTAACTAGAGAAAAGGAAATTTTCAGAATTGCGTAGTTTTGAAACCATTGTGACGAACAGAGCATTTGTTCCAAAGGAGCAAATGCTCCATTTACCACAATGGTCTCACAAAGTGACTTTTACAGAAGCTTCTATATGCAGAGATGGGTTAACACTTTCGCTGCCGATGTCGCATCTGTTATTGCCTATGCAAACAGTTTGGATCCAGATGAGACGTAGTTACTCAGCGTCAAAGCAGCATCCAAACAGTTTGTTACTGTAGTAACGTTGTTGTTTTTTTTTAAAGAAAATGGGAGAAAATGGAACAAGCAATAATTATAAAAGACGATAAATTTTGCAGACAAAAATACATGTATTTGACAAAACTTGATTCGTCGGGTTACTTAAATCTAGCTTCGGATAGTTTTGTTGTATACATAATTATGTGCAGGAGAACATTCTCTATAGCGACCAATAATAATTAAACACAGTGCCTTTAAACACTTTCTCTCATATTGACGACTCTTTAATAAAAAGTCACTTTGTGAACTCATTGTGATAAATAGAGCTTTTGTTCTTGTGGAGCAAATGCTCTATTTATGACAATGGTTTCAAACTACAAATTCTAAACTTTTCCTTTTCTCTAGTTAATACTCATTTTCGGTAGGTTGTATCTAAAAACAGCCTATGAAAAGGAGCATTAACTGGAGAAAAGGAAATATTCAGAATTGTGTAGTTCTGAAACCATTGTGATAGAGCATTTGCTTCATAGTTTCAAATAGTGATCTTTACAGGCGTCAATATGAGGGAATGGGTTAAGTCGATAATCAATAACAGGATTAGCAAGGGTGCCGATGCACGATATTTTGGAGGAATGTGTGTAGACAGTAGAAACCGTCTTTAACCCTTTCCCTAATATTGACGCCTCTGTAAAAGCAACTTTTTGAATCCATTGTGATAGAGCATCTGCTCCATAGGATTTTTTTTAAAATGGCATATTACACATGAACAATTTGCCAAAATATAAACAGTAGAATCATACCTATACCAACCCAGAAGCAAACTGCAGACCCTGATCAGATGGCTCATATAGGAGCCATCTAATATTGGTCGGGTTGAACAGACGTATGTAAGGAGTAAAGGGTTACCTATATTATACTAGAATTAAAGAGCAGACGGCTCCTATAGAAGTTACCTCATCTGAGTCTACCGTCTGCACAGTTAAATAAATAGTAAAGTATTATCGGTTTTAACTCCGGTTTGCTATTATCAGAAATTAACACATTCCCTCCTAGTGACGCCTCTGCAAGTGTCACCATTGTGATAGAGCATTGGCTCCATAGGAGCAAATGCACTATTTATCACAATGGTTTCAAAACTACACAATTCTCCTTTTCTATAGTTAATGCTCCTTTTTGGTAGATTAATTCGAAGACGTTGGGTTTAAAAGTAGTCTAGGAGAGAATGAGTCCAGTTTTCCCCACCATCCGAGATAATTTAGCACAGAACAAGTATCCCCCTGTGAGAAATGACATGGATATCCATTAGCTGTACACAGGACTGTTTGGTATTGGTACAAACTGTATAAGAGTTCAGTTGTAATTTCGTAACAAAGAAAAATCACTGCTCCTATAGGACCCATTTTACCTCATAATATGGGTATGGGGGAAAGAATTAATCCTTACTTCATAAATACTTGTGAAAGAAATATTTGTGAATAAAGATTAATATCTATAATGGCATGTGAACAATGTTTTGAATGGAAAAGTAGTATGTATACAATTCAAACATCAAAAGCAGACCCGGATCAGAAGACTCGCTGCAGATAACAAGAACCGTCTGATCTAGGTAATCTGTTTGCAAAGGCGATAGAAAGTATTTATGGTACTACATTGCTTTAACAGTACTTCTGTCAAAATTAAGTCCAGCCAATTACAGCTGGAGGAAAACTCCAGAGGTTCTTTTGTGCAGAGCTAATTGCATTGCTTCGCGCACACAAGAAAATCCGGGTAGAACCACCGACCTAACGCAAGCCAGCTGGAAGGCTTCCTCACATGAAATATCCAAATGGGATTAGAACCACAGTAATGAGGGGCTAAGCGACTGTCTGTTGAAGACCATAACCACTCTGCCACCTAAAGTATTTATGGAGTAATGGGTTAAATTGTTTAGACTGGGTAATAGAAAACCATTGCAACTTCTGCTCATTTCTTGATATTTATTTTCTGAGATTTGCATTATTTACATAACAATAAATGAAATATGTACATAGAATACAAATGCAACAACTCCAAAGATCTTGATGAAAATGATGCGAGACAATGATGGAATAAAAGTATGGTATAAAATGCTGTCAGAACAATAATAGTGTCTGAAAACAAAACAGACTACTCAACTTTTTGCTGTTGTCTGAATTTTGTTTGATTTACAATGCAAATACAAACATTCTACAGTATAATCTCTCTATAACGGCCACTAAATTACATCAAGTATTTTGTGTTAAAGGCAGGTGGTGGCTTAAAGCAAAGTGAAAGTAAAACAGAATGCTCCTATAGGATATATAACAAAATTTAGTGGCCGTTATAGAGGTGTTTTACTGTAATAACATTAAAGCAACCAATACAAGTAATTTTGTTTTTATGCTTGCTAGTTACTCTTTGCCTGAAGTTTGCAAACCGGGTATAGTTGAATATTAAGTGGATTAATTCTTGAAAATGAACCCATTTAACTTTTTGAAGCTGGCAGATACTGTAGAATATATGCATATATATCAGCAAAGATGTGAAAAGGCATATAGAAGTACGGTGAAATTTATAGCAAACAAAATTCATTTGAACTGCCAAGTAAACCCTTTACTTCAAACATACACCTTTGCAGATAGAGTAGAGCCAGATCACACTGCTCCTGTAGGAGCTGACTGATCAGGGTCTGTTCTATTTGCTTATGGAAAAACAGATATGATTTTACAATTTCTGCCAAAACCTAAACTTCTTTCACATGAAATGAACTAACAAATCAGCTAATTAGTTTTTCAAGACGTCATTATTTCTTGCATGAATATTAAATTATTCATGAAGTAAAGGGTTAAGAGTTGTACTGTTATCTTCTGTAAACAATGACATGACCAGCACATCATTCTGTTTCACATTAACATTTGCAAGTCGGCTGTATTTAAAGGACTTGCTACTTACAACAGTCACTCTTCACTACCACATTGAAAGGTTTGCTTAATGAACAATCACAATTCAATACCTGGCCATTTGAACTTCTTTCATTTCACAACAAAGACTGTGCTCTCCAATAATTCAAACAAATATAGAGCCCTGGTCATTTAGGTGCCATTTATCCCTGGCAGCCTGTGTTCAATTTCTGTTATCAGAGTCTATACAATGTCTTCAATCATCAGCATTCTCCCCATTTACTTCCTTCTCAGGAGATGCTGACCGTGATTTAGATCTTGATTTAGATTTGGAGGGTTCTTTTTCTGGGGTCTTAGAGCGTGATCTGGATCTCGACCTGGACTTGCTCTTGGAGGCACTTCTAGATCTACTCCTGCTAACACTACGACTCCTGCTGCGAGATCTAGATCGAGATTTCCTGGAGCCAGACCTGGACTTCCTGCGTCGAGAACGGGACCTGGAGCGGCTACGGCTTCTGCTACCAGATCTGGATCTTGTTGACCTGCAGAGAAAAAATGAGCTGTCATACTAATTCTGCAATAGCAAACAATATCAAGATTACAAATGAATATACAAATGTTTAGCTTTCAGAGAGTAAGGGTTATCAATCTTGTATGATCAGTCCCGTCTTGAAACAGCATCATTGCTAAACATTGAAATATGTTCTTGAACATCTGCATTGATCATTTTAGCTTGTATTTGATACAAGTGCAAATTTATACTTTCAGATACACAGGAGACCCAAATCAGACCGTTCCTGTGGGAGCCATTTGATTGCAGCCCTTTTGCTTGTACAGCAATACTGGATTGAAATATCGCATGAAAAACATTAGTGGGTATATAAGCTTGAACATAGAGGCATTTGAATCTTGTGAAAGTCATATCGAATTGTCAGGTATGAATAATACGTGTATGCTATATGTATAGCCTTTTACTGCCAAAACCAGTGTGTCCTTTCACATCTAAATGATAACCAGTTCTTATTCATGTCAACCTTTTAAAGTTTTCCAAGTTAATATCTGCATAGAGTTTCCAATTTTTTACATGCATTTTCCCTAGAACAAGTGGCAAAATGCAACACTTCCAAGATTACAAAAGAATTTACAAATGTTTAGCTTTCAGAGAGTAAGGGTTATCAATCTTGTATGATCAGTCCCGTCTTGAAACAGCATCATTGCTAAACATTGAAATATGTTCTTGAACATCTGCATTGATCATTTTAGCTTGTATTTGATACATGTGCACAATTTACACTTTCAACTAGAGTTTGTTTTTGAGAAAAACACATGTCTCCCCCCGGTACCCCGCCCCCATAAGAGGAATGAATTCACCCCCAGGCACCCTCTACCCTAGCACCAATAAGAGAAATAAATTCATATGTCAAAGTAGTATAGGAGTAGTTAGCTGCACAAGACTTTTTCGCCATTACTCTATATAAGGAAAAGCTCCAAAGGGTCATAACTTGTCAAATTTGTTGCAACCAAAATTCCAAACCACATAACCATCCTCACATATAGCTGGTTCATATGTATAAGTTTGAAAAAAATCCCTCAAACAGTGTAGAGGAGTTAGCTGCACAAGATTTTTTCGCTATATATTCTGTATAAGGAAAAACTACAAAAGGCCAAAACTTCTGTCAAAATTGTTGCAGCCAAAATTCCAAACCACATGACCATCCTCACATATAGCTGGTTCATATGTAAAAGTTTGAGGGAAATCCCTCAAATAGTGTAGGAGGAGTTAGCTGCACAAGAATTTTAACAGACAGACAGAAAGCACAACATCAATATGTCTCCCTCCCCTAAGGGGGGAGACATAAATACATACGAGACCCGAATCAGACCGTTCCTGTGGGAGCCATTTGATCAGGGTCTGCTAAATTTTCCCATTCTGTACCACTATAAAAACCAAGTAAATCTTAATCCAATAATTGAGCATGCTCATAGTATCATCAGCTAAATGAATAGAACTTATTACCTCCTGCGTTTCCTCGGCTTGTCTTCCACTAGTCTGATTTTACGTCCGTTGATTTCTGTTCCATCCAACTTCTCAATAGCTCTTTTCATATCACTGTAAGAGGCAAACTCCACAATCCTGAAAAAAAGGAATGGGAATCTTATGATGGTGAAAACTATTAAGTTTCAAACTCTTTCCCTGTTGCATATACACACAAGAAAAGACATTCATAAGCAGACTTTTTATAATGTAAATTTTTGAAAGGATTTTTGCCTTTGACTTTATGCTTGTCCGACGTAAACTGTAGAATCGGAGGTTTATCATGCCAAAAGCTATCGGCAGACCCCAATTTGATAGCTCCTATATGAGTTCTCTATGCCTACTCTACAGATGCGCGAATAGGCGTTTATATGAATGAAAGGGTTAATTACAAATTTATTTGGTGTTCAGTGAGGTTTGTCAACAGATTATACATCTGACCCGAAAGATGGACATCATGACACCATTTGTAATACTGATACTGAGCTAAAATGAAAAAAAATTGGATGTCCTGGGATATGAACTGCATGCTGAAGCAGTATTATTGCGAACAAAAAAACACAAGCAAAGGAGTCTTCATTGCAGACTTTTTTCAAGTATCTTTAGAAGGTGAGAAAGAAATTTGCATTTAAAAACAGCAGAAATTTTCCTGATTTTAATTAAATTTCAATTTGTAGATTGAACACTGGTGTTCAGTAAATTTTGTCAACATAATTGTCTGACCCGAAAGATGGACATCATGACACCATTATTTATATTATTCTACAGCCTAAATTTTGGCACAAACCATAGTGCAACTATTTTCTAGACTCACTTAATTTATCCTGTCAGATACAGATCAAACAAATATTAATCCTACACCAACTCCTGGGTTATGAACAGTATTGAATCAGCATTGATAAGTCCAGTTGGAAGAAAATACTTCTTCGCCATAGATATAAATGCTTTCAAATTTGTACAACAGATTCTTAATTTAGGATTAATTTTAACCAAAAAAGAGAAAGAAAACTGCAGCAATTTTCATCACCTTAGATGTTTACAAAGTGTTTGTAGATTGGTGTTCAGCGAGTTTTGTCAACATATAGTTGTCCGACCCGAAAGATGGACATCATGACACCAATGAATGTTTAAAGAGTTGAATAGAACCAGCAAATATGTATATTTGTATTAGGTAATAGGTATCTACATATTTTCATAGTAGAAAACCGACTTGGAGAGGACCGTGTAATCAAGGGCAGATAACTCTAGACAGTGATCGGATTCAACCCAAAAACTAGAGGCGTCTTCCTCCGACGATAGTAAGCATATGCCCCTATTTAGTAATATGAAACCAATCTGACAAGTGTTGACGGAAGAACTGACGGACTCCTGCATTTTCAATCCTGTACAACTAGATCTTTATCATCATTAATATGCATACAACTTAATTTGAAGGTGTTAAATAATGACATGTAATAACTGAATTTAGGCTATAAACTTTCTAGCATGCATTTGCAACGGATAGCAGATAGGTGTTCAGTAGGAGTTGTCAACATACAGTTGTCTGACCCGAAAGATGGACATCATCACACCTACTGCTTATTGCTTAAAGAGACGATATAATCACTTTCTACTTACCCCTCATTTTTATGGTCTTTGTGGGCATCAGCGTAGGTTATTTCCCCTGCCTGACGCATGTAATCTTTCAGGTCCTGAATGTAGAAAAACTTGCATCTACATAAAATATTTACAACTTTACATAAAACATAAAAACACATACAATATGCCACTTGAAACCAGAGCTGTAGATATTCTTTTGAGAATAAGAATGGCTGTACACAATATTGTCAGGAATTCCCCACCAACCTCCAACTTTGTACCAATGAAATTGTGTCAAGAAATGAGACTTGTCTATTTAACCGTTTCCTTCATGTAAACACCTTTACAAATTGTAGACCAAGATTATATGGCTCCTAGAGCTGTCTGATCAGGGTCTGCTGTGTGCTTATGAAATTATCATAAACACTCTACAGTCCCTACAAATACCAAAACAATCCTGTGCATACCGGCATACGCAGTTATAAAAACATAGCTAATATTCGTGTCATTCAGCTAATCAATATTCATATTTCTTACATGAATTTGAAACAGGAAAGGGTTACAGCTCTACTTGTAACTAGTGGCATAATTGCAGCCCTTTTGCTTGTAGAGCAATACTGGATTGAAATGTCGCATGAAAAACAGTGGATATATAAGCTTGAACATAGAGGCATTTGAATCTAGTGAATGTCGGATCAAATTGTCGGATAGCATGAATAATACGTGTATGCTATACGTATAACCTTTTACTGCCAAATGTGTCAAAACCAGTGTCCTTTCACATATAAATGATAACCAGTTCTTATTTATTAATGTCAACCTTTCAACGTTTTTCAAGTTCAAATCTGCATGGAGTTTTCATTTTTTTTACATGTTTTTCCCTAGAACAAGTGGCAAAATGCAATACTTAAGGCATTGCACATACCCATGTATATTCAACTTCACAGGTCGAATTTGAAGCAACTGTATTTCTTAACAGGTAATACTAGATTATAATTTTAATAAGAAATTCATATGAAAGTCCCATTATATTTTTATGAGAATGGCTAAACTTTGGTTTTGTATAGAACATATCATTTACATATTGTTTGCTAAATCTAACATGTATATGCCAACATCATGTAACAACTAATTTATATATAGAAATGCTTTTTTATTTTGAAATACTGGAAGCTGCTTAGTGCACAAACGAGATAAACTAAATTGAGAGAAATGAAAGCATCTGCTTCCATATTCATCATGTTACTTGGTGTATGCAGACGTTTTAGTTCCTATATTGACCTCTAATGCGACTGCTGTGTCACGGGAGCCTTTAAAGTCACTTTTCAATCGCTTAAGCGCAGATATCACATGACGATCGCATTACATTAGCTCACATGCATCAAGTGGATGTTATGTCCAACTAGAGATTCTCGTGGTATATCCCGTAGGAAATATTTATTTTTTTTCCCAGCTATGTGACTTGTCTACTAGTGTTTTTAAAATATAGACCAAAAAATGATTTTTTGTGATATATAATAAATATAATGGGACTTTAACCATTCGATTTATGGTAAATTAATACACTTTTTAACTTAATTTGATTTTTTTGATTGATTTTTTTCTTTTTAATGAATCTCATCCTTAAAAAAAACCTTGAGAGAATAATGAAACAAGAAAAAAAAAATCCTTTTTGAAAGGATTTACCAACATGTACCATTTAATGCGACGTTCAATTTAGTACTTCAGCATTTAGTATTTCATTTTTTCTGTCGCCACATTTAGTTACCTCAACTTTTATTTTCACTTTCTTATTCCTGAAATGGTGGATGGAAAAAGCCTCTAATGGGGGGATGAAACCCGTCGAGTAGGACTTCACTACCTAGCCAGAGGATGGGTGACCAGTGGTCCTCCTCTAATGCATTTTGTTTGTCCCGGACAGACTCACTGCTCTGCTTGACTGACCCTAGCTGCCAGCCAGTTTTGACCCTTTACTTGACCATGGCACTTCAGGCATCAATTAGGGGTTGAAGTCACACTGTCAGTCATAGATACTAAATGTACCTTGTAGTCAACTGTCTGTCCAAGAACATTCCTGTTCTTATCTTTCATGTTTGTTTTTTCAACAAGCGAATTTCAGTTAACTTACTCCTGGTATTATTTAAAATTATAACCAATCACTGAATATACCTTTTAAAAAAATACCAGTGTAAAAACCCCTACAGAGCTAGGTTTGATTTTTCAAACCACACTCCATTTCCCATTCAAGGGGTGTTAAAAAATCTCCAAAGAAGCCTCCTTCATCTTGGAACCCTTCAAGAAACCATGGCATCTATAGAGTGGGTGGCTTGTCTCTTGCCTCAAGTGTGGACAACCAGGGGAGCTCGAGTGCCTTATGATCATCTCAACATGGCCAGTGAGCACCCTCGCAAGTTTTCAGACCATCCTCTTAAGACTTATTGCAACGTCTATTGATTCATTCTGGGCCGTGTGCATGGACTGATTGCTCATAGCCTTATCAACTGTAGAGCAAGACACTAATCATTAAAACAATTGTTTATAACAGCGAAATAATTTTGTTCAAGCAAGATCAAAGAGTCAAGATTTCGATTCTAGAAAGTACTAGTTGTCCTCTATCTGAACCAGGATCTGAAATATCTATAGACATGTTTGCATGTTAACAAAAGCTCAGTCCCTTTGCGAATACATCTGAACCTACTTTGTGATGATTGAAGTTTCGTGGACTAACAATCTCTTCTAAACCTACTTTCCTTTATGTGTTTTCTAAGTAACTTAGCTTTTGGTAAACTTACCTGCCAACTGACTCTAGATGACAAGTTTTCCACTACAAGGCGATTCTCTGTTCTTATTGGTGGTCCATACCTAAAAACAAACAACACCGATTATTAGATTTAGAAATTTTGTCTAGTTTTTAACCCTAAATCTAATGAACAATTGTCGAGAGATGAAATCATATGTATCTATCAGCTAAATTTACTCTTATAATAGCAAATGATCCAATAGGTTCTGGCTATGGCAGAAACTGTATAAAGTTTATAATTCCATGAGCAAACAGAGCAACAGAAACAGTCTGATATGCGTCTAGGTTAGCAAATGGGGCAAAAGGTGTATTATATATCATGCAAAGGGTCAATATATGATTTTTGGTCATCGTAACTGGAAACTCTTACAGGAGCTGTCTGATCTGGGTCTACTCTTTTTGCAAAAGGAGTAGAGGAATATTTATGGAGTAACGGGTTTCCAAACAAAAATTTCCTATTGACTCACTTGTCCCTGCCACCACCATTTCTGCGACTGCTGTATCCTCTCCGAGAACTAGATCTGTCATATCTATCATAATCTTGGTAATATCTGTCTGTTCCTCGTGGAGTACCACGAGCATGCTCTACACTGATCCTGAAAAATTAAATAAAACAAGATTACCGTCAAGTGATTTATTATCAACGAAAAGAAATTAAGAATCTCAGAAATTGTCCTTAAATACTTATATGACTGCATCAGAAGAACAGGTAAATCTTTACATTGTCTTACGCAAGTGCTCAGTCATAAACCACTCAAGTTGATAGATAGAACTTTATTGCACACCATTTTTAATTTCTTTCAGAAGTTTGTCTTGAACAGATTAATAACACATGTAAATGAAATGCAGCATATACCTGTCTCCACATAATTCTTTGCCATTCAATTCATAAACAGCATCATCTGCATCTCTGTAATCTTCAAATTCCTGAAATGACAAAACAACTTTGAACGTGTGCAGCAAAAATGTCATCAACAGTTGTTACTGACATTTGACAAAACATCATGCAAGATGTCTTTTGGATCTAATGTTTGCTCAGATAATTACGTTATTAATAAATGAAATTAAAAAGCTTGATTCATCATGGAGTCTTACGAATATATTTCAAACCCATTTAGTTCACATAAAAAACATGACAAATTTACTATGCACAACACCTGTCACCTGCTCGCAATTGACACAAAAACATTAATCCACTGGAGTTTGATAATCAGAACAAAGGGGAACAACTCAAAAAGTATTGCATGTTGAGTGACGGACCAGTTTCATCAATGGTCCTCAATGAAAAAGACACCTATGAAATTTGAAAGCTCTACAATGATTAGTTTAGAAATGACAGCAAAAAAAAAGAAAGTGGGACGATCAGAGAGACAATGGAAAAGTGATCCCTAAGTGACACACTCTCGGTAGGTGACAAAAAAATCATTTTTTTTTGTTTTTAAATCAAGACTTTTTCTTGTCATAAATGAACTTCTGCTTTACATTAAAATGAGTTGACATAATTAGTAAATATTCCCTCCAATAGGTCAGTGACCCTTCCTTTGTCTTGAGCACATTTCACAAACCCTAGTATCATTGTATTTCTAACTTACCACAAAACCATATCCATTCTTCAACATCACATCTCTCAATCTTCCATAGCCCTTGAAGAACCTTTCAATGTCTTTTTCCCTGGCATGATATGGTAGTCTTCCAAGATATACTCTAGTTCCCATTTCTGAAATACATATATTCTTGTTCAACAGTTTTTACTACAGAGAAATTGCAGGACACTCTAAACGCATTTTCATATTAACTTTGCAAACAAGTGTAACCAGATGTTCTTATAAAGAAACATGGGTCGCCAGGTTCGCAGTCCTGCACCCTACCACGTCACCATAAAAGTGTGCTTGTACAGCAAGGCCGTACAAGTGATGATAAACCTACACACTGTGACATACTCCCCTGGCAAATTGAAATTCAGGACCGGCTTGTTCTTATAAAGAACTCGTTCAGACCGGGGATCGAACCCGGGTTGCCAGGTTCGCAGTCTACCACCTTGCCATAAAAGTGTGCTTGTACAGCAAGGTCAAGTGATGATAAACCTACACACTGTGACACAAGACAGAGTACACCCAGATCTACAGGAGCGGTCTGATCAGGGTCTGCCGTTTGGTTTTCACACAATATAGATCTGATTCTACTTTCTTCAAAGCAAAAAAAAGTCCCTTTAAAAGTTTACATTGTAAAAATTCAGCTAATAAATACCGGTGCTACTAAACAGAGTCTGGTAGAGTCCGGTAGAGTCTGGAGGCCTTTTAAGGGCAATTTAAAGATTATAATGCTGTTATATAACATTATTGTGTATGTTTGAAGCTATAGTAGTTAATATCCATTAAAAAATGATCGTATATTAGCTTGAAATCACCCGGTAAATATTACCGGGTCACGCGGTAATGGTCGCCCTACGTCGGATAGTCGTATACTTAGGTTTTGATACTAACAATTTGAGTCCAATTATTCACAAATTGCTACACAATTTTATGTGAAATATGGTTGCAGATACATATCTACCTTGTTATTAATACATTAATTTGCTTAATTTTGCAACTGTTGGCCTAAAACTCCCTATTTCATCTCCAGACACTACCGCCGTACCGGTACCCTCCCGACTTTTCGCCAATCTGAAAAAGGCGAAACAACAATCTGTCATACAATACATGTATATCATGTCCATACTGCCTTTGAAATTATAATAAAATCACTTATTAATGTATGTAAAATGTTTTCTGATAAAAAAGGGGAAATTTAATACCATATAGACTTCTAAAACTAGAACAGACTCTATCCGACGTAGGTCGGCCATTACCGTGTGACCCCGGTAATATTTACAGGGTGTTTTCAAGCGGGTATGACTAAAACACGAAAGGAGGATTTTTTGGCGAAAGGAGGCGAAAGGAGGATTAAAAATTAATGTTGGCTATTTATTAGTTATTACTAAGTTAGTTAAATGATATGGACATATATTTTAAATGTATTTGTCACTAATATACTGATTTAAGCCTGAATATATGAACACATCATTAATATATTGATGACATTTACAAGGAAAACGTATTACTTGCTCCTTTCGCCACAGTAAATACCGCGAAAGGAGCTCTTAAGTAATGTAATTGAAGGTAGAACTGCGGGTTTTTAATAATATGTAATACTTAGTGTTTTTAATTAATATATAGATCTACACATATTTTAAGTATATTTGGCATTAAAATAATGAAATAAGCCTGAATATATTACCACATCATTAATATATTGATGACATTTATGGGGGAAACGGGTTACTTGCTCCTTTCGCCAGCTTTAAATATCGCGAAAGGAGTTCTATAATCGAATGAAGAACTGTGGATTACTTCATGTAAGTTGATTTGATAAAGCTCAATCCGCTGAAAATCCATGGTCTACAAGTTGTCGAAAGGAGGCTCCTTTGGCCAGCTGTAAATCCCGTGAAAGGAGCTCTTAATATAATTTGATGAAGAACTGTGTGTTACTACATTTGAGTTGGTTTGAAAAAGCTCCTTTCCCTAATTTAAATCCTTGGTCTGCAGTTGGCGAAAGGAGGCTACTTTAAATTGGCCAGCTGTAAATCCCGCGAAAGGAGCTCTTAATATAATTGAATGAAGAACTGTGGGTTACTACAGGTTAGTTGGTTTGATAAAGCTCCATCCGCTGAAAATCCAAGGTCTACAGTTGGCGAAAGGAGGCTCCTTTCGCCAGCTGTAAACCCCGTGAAAGGAGCTCTTAATATAATTGAATGTAGAATTGTGGGTTACTACAGGTAAGTTGGATTGATAAAGTTCCTTTCGCTAAAATCCTTGGTCTGAAGTTGCCGAAAGGATGCTCCTTTCGCCAGCTATAAATCCCGTGAAAGGAGCTCTTAATAAATTTGAATGTAGAAGTGGGGGTTACTACAGGTAAGTTGGTTTGATAAAGCTCCTTTCACTAAAAATCTTTGGTCTACAGTTGGCCATACATGTATATATTTTAGACAGTATACATCTATGAAAAACACATTTTTACAAATATGCTCAATCTTTTCAACCTTGCAAACATCGTGATGTCCCTATTTCTGATATGAATATTCTTAGAATAAAGATTTAATTGCATATACGCATGTAGCATGTTAAAGGTCAATAATGAATCGGGCACTAGAAGTTTCACTGATTGGATAATGACCCGTCAAGGATCTTTAATGGATTGTGGCACGTGTACACAATAGTGGTTTTTTAGTTTGTCCAAAGTATTACACTCTCCGACAATGCATTAATCTTCAGTATATGGCGTGTTAAAGGTTAGCAGTAAATCGGACACGTGCAATTTCACTGATTGGATTATGACAACTACGTTAATTTTGTAATTGGGTTTAAGACAAACCATTCAAGGGTATTTAGTTTTGCCGATGTGAATTGATACCCGGTAAAACCTGATCTTAGGGAAACAATTATAATCAAACTGCATAGATACCCCTACACCATCCAATGACCTGGGTCTAAGCTGGTTTGCTGTGTTGTGCAAGTTATACAAATGTATATTTATATGATATAAGTATTTTCAAACTGTGATGTTACTGATTTAGGACAAAGCCATTCAATCTAAATCCCCATCGACCACTGTCAACGACGCACAGAAAATATAACCGTATAAACATTTAATTAATGTTCTCAATCACACCCAGCATGTGGTAATTAAAGGAATTAACACAGATACACAGCTACTTAGCCTATCACGTGTGCCGGAGAACCCTCGGGTAGACAATATGGCTAAACATCAGAACAGAACAGATAATTTATTAAAGACTTGTACATAGTACATCGCCACAATATACATACAAAACATCAAAACATTTTGAACAGTAAGAATATCAAAACGTCTTGATAGCAAAATCACAACAATCACGTAATCACCGAGCTTTGTTTCTTTTTATGATGTTTAATGGACGCAGGGAAATATTTTTAAAGTTCCAGTTTAACAGGGTCTAACCTGTTTACCCTTTACTCCATCAATACGCCTTTGCAAACAGCGTACACCCAGATCAGACTGCTCCTTTAGGAGCAATATAATCCGGGTCTTCATTCAATTATATTAAGAGTTCCTTTCGCGGGTTTTACAGCTTGCGAAAGGTGTCTCCTTTCCCCAACTGTAGAACATGGATTTTCAGCGAAAGAAGTTTAATAAAACCAAATTACCTCAAGTAACCCACAGTTCTTCATTCAATTACAATATATGAGCTCCTTACGCAGGATTTACAGCTGGCGAAAGGAGCCTCCTTTTCCAACTGAAGACCATGGAATTTCAGCGAAAGGAGCTTTATCAAACCAAGTTACCTCAAATAACCCACAGTTCTTCATTCAATTACATTAAGAGCTCCTTGCGCAGGATTTACAGCTGGCGAAAGGAGCCTCCTTTTCCAACTTGTAGACCATGGATTTTCAGCGAAAGGAGCTTTATCAAACCAACTTCGATTTACCTTAAGTAACCCACAGTTATTAATTCAATTACATTAAAGGCTCCTTTCGCGGGATTTACAGTGGCGAAAGGAGCAAGTAATCCGTTTCCCCCGTAAATGGCATCAATATATTAATGGTGTGGTAATATATGCAGGCTTATTTAATTATTTTACTACCAAATATACTTAAAATATATGTATATATTAATTGAAAACACTAATTATTACCTATTATTAATAACCCACTTAACTAAGAACTCCTTTCGCGGGATTTACAGTGACGAAAGGAGCAAGTAATCCGTTGTCCCTGTAAATGTTATCAATATATTAATGGTGTGTTAATATATTCAGTCTTAAATCATTATATTAGTGCTAAATATATTTAAATTATATGTCCATATCATTTATAATAACTAATAAATAGCCAATATTGATTTTTAATCCTCCTTTCGCCTCCTTTCGCCCAAAAATCCTCCTTTCGTGTTTTAGTCATACCGTTTTCAAGCTATTATATGCTCATTTATTAATGGATGTTAATTACTACTGCTGCAAACATACAAAATAGTGCTATATAACAGCATTATAATCTTTAAATTGCACTTAAACTTCTAAAAAGGCCTCCAGACTCTACTGGACTCGACCAGACTCTGTTTAGTAGCACCCAATAAATACACGTGGGAACGAGGAAAGATGTTGGCAATTAGAACAATAATTCAACTATAATAACATTTCTGAACTGCAGCGTATATGTCAATCTTCGACAGTCATATTTAACAAGACTGAGCTACAAAAAAAATATAAAGCAGTTTGTGAATAATTGACGAAACGGGTGTTTCTCAAACCCCAATAGATCTATTATAAAGTCTATATCTATATTTTTTAATTCGCATTAGATCAACTTCTTTTTAAATATTAAAATTCTCCATATATCTACAAGTCATTATGGTCAAGGCTGAAGTCCTTATTTTAACATATTCATATGATCAATTGTTGCAATGTAAATCTCGCTCCCCACCACGCTTTTTACTGAAGGTACTGAATCTCTCGAGGCCAAGGTCAACGCTTTCTTACTTGGCAGGTTTTCTGAATACTTCATAAAGCAAAAAAGCAATTGTGTTCAAGTAAACATAATAAATGTGTATATATGAACATGTCTGCATTATCTACAAACCTTGATTTTAAATGAAAACGCCGAAAATAAGTATTTTTTTCGAGCTTCGAGTCTTCTCTTCCACGGTGCGCAGAATACCAAACAACTGCGATTGGTTAAAGTTTAGCGTCGATACCACGTGAAGTTCACTTGGGCGCTCTCTGTTGGGAACTTCCGAATAGCACTATAGTGACATGAAAGCGTCTTATGTATATTTGGGGGTTACATTTGAAATGATAAAGCAATTTTAGAATTAAAGTCAATATTATTCTCATTTGTTTATTCGGTAGAAATATTAGATAAATTATAACATTGAAACGAGCAAAGATCTTTTTGAGAAATAAAATTTTATGAAAAAAATATGACGTCAAACTGAATTTTCGGTTTCTAAAAATAGCTCAAACTTATTTGCATTATACCCTCGATCCAAACATTATATCGTGTTTCAAAATGTTAGTTTAACGTCTTGTTCAGAAATATATTATATTATTAAATCATATGGTCCCTATCTTTATTAAGAATTAAATTAAAATACTGTGTATTATTTGAGCTAATAGTAAAGAGAAAGTATTTTGGGTTTGAGAAGCGTTTTGTATAATGGCGGGGGACCCCCAACGAAGGAAGAGGAAAGTCATGACTGGGGTTATGTTTTCTGCAAGCAACTGCCATAGTCAGAGGCCGCATTGCTTTATCCGCCATTTTGATAGTTATCATGGTAGGACTGTCTCGTCTCAAAAACTCCATGCATCTAGTGCAAAATCGTTTGGGAAGGTAAAAACCAGTATTTCACCTTTCGCCGACCATTTTATGCATTTTAGTTGAAATAAGAAGGTTTTGTGTGGGAAGCGGTGCATGGAGAGAGGCGACAACTTTCGACTGTCAGTTAGAGAGCGTTTGTAATCTTCAGGTGTCCTTGAGATGGGGAAGCGTTTCTGTTTAATATTCAGTATTCTTTACCGAAATTGGGCAGTTCTTGTGTGTGAGACAGTTTTAAGCGACTGTTCTACTTTCGGTTTCGAATGTAGAACGGTAACAGGAATTCAGTTGTTATGTCCTTTTATAACCATAAAGTTTGCTTAATACTCAATCCATGCGCATACACTGTTTCACTAATAAAGTAATATAAACTTAGCATATTTTGCATTTAAATATAGATCAAAGTAAAGAGATATAAATAAACAAATGCCAAAATTCTTGAATAAACCTCATGTTTATTGATTTCTATTTATAGAATGCCAATGTTTCAGTGTATGATTGGGTGTATTATTTTATATGCATTTCATGTTATAATAAAAGGATGAAGTTAAATACAACCCTCCGTGTTTCACAGTTTTCTTACCACAGCATTGAATTTCACCAGATTCAGGGATCTCAAAACGCTATTTAATATATTAGTGTAATATGCTGGCTCTGATAAGGAACATACATTTTGCCCAAATTAATACTAAATGGCTGTAAACAGAGACATATACTTGCATACATGTATATGTCTCTGCTGTAAATAAATGTGTTGTAACTTTACTTTATTGCTCCACCTGTTCTTCTGTATATCAAGTCACAGTTATCTGACAGGCATGCTGATCCTTCACTAACTTCACTGTAGAATCTGAAACTGTTTATTAGGATGAAAAGTTGTGCATTTGTTATTACATTGGAGTGGACCAATAAAACCAGGTTTAATTATGGCCTTTAAGTTCATGAAAGATACGACTTTCTTTAGGATAATTAGCATTGGACACATGTCAAATGAACCCAGTTCAAGTATTATTAGACAATGTAATCTAATGGATCTAAAATGTACGTGGCATTCCAACAGAAGTTTGAAATTGGAAGATACATCACATAACAGTTTCTCTTTTCTATATTTGTTCCAAATTTCAATACCTACTGTATATTCATGGACAAAATTGTTATAATGAAATATGGAAGGCGGGACATTGTACCCATTTGATTTTGAGACAGTAAAGAAATGGATCTTTGAAATTCCACTGGCAAACAGAGCCTCAAGGAGCCGTCTGATGTGTGTCTATTCTGTTTGCAAATGCATGTAAAGATGTTAATATGAAGGAAAGGGTTAAAATTGCAAAGATTATAAGTTTGTGTATTAGTTCTTACATTTTTGTGCTAAGCATTAATATTCTGTTCTTGCAAATTTTTATAAAGGAAACTCCTGATTTGTCATCTGGCTTGAAAGGTTATGACTAGTTGATGAGAGTCGCATTTTACATTATATGTATAACCCTTTACTCCATGTAGAAAATAATATATGAATATCAATTAGCTTTATACAGTAAAACCTCTCTATAATGGCCACTAAATTACATCAAGCAATTTGAGTGAAAGTAAAACAGAATGCTCCTATAGGAGCGTTGTTTCACTTTCACCTTGCTTTAAGCAGGCACCTGTCCTAAATACCAACTATTTAACACAATTTAGTGGTGGTTATAGAGAGGTTTTACTGTACTTATATTTATTAGATTGGCCCTTTTAAAAAAACTGTAAGATTCTATAATTATATAGATTCCTGGAACCCATAAGCTAACAGAACAGATCCAGATCCGATGACACCTACTGTGAGGAGCCGTCAAATCTAGGTCTACTCTGGTCCTATCTATGGAATAAAGGTTTATTCTCTATTGTGCACAAACATGATATCTTGCTTGTCTTTCAGTGTATAGTATGGCAGCAGAATTTCATTTTGACCATGACTATGGGCAGCAATTGGCAAACCCGCCGCACATACAGAAAATAGAAAATGCACTTCGATTAGACCCATTTCTGACTTATGTAGAAGACTTAATAAAACCTGAACCAGAGCCTGAATGTGAACTAGAGAAAGAAATCTTAAAACCATGTAAGAAGGACACCGAGGGAAACAAAATCCTCAATGGCATAACCATCACAAAAGCAGGTAAATATTCTGTTGTACATCTTTTCTTCATATGCAGTTATTTAACCCTTTCCCTCATAGGCTATTTTTAGACCTTACCTCTGAATGAATCTACCCAAAAGGAGCATTTACTGGAGAAAAGTAAAATTTTAGAATTTTGTTGTTTGAAATCTTTGTGATAAATAGGAGCAAATGCTCTATTTATCACAATGGTTTCTATAGGTGATTTTTTACCGAGGCTTAGAAAGGCATATTTATGGAGGAAAGGGTTAACCCTTTCCCAATTCTACATTTACTTTCAATACCTGCTGAATACTCATGGACAAAATAGTTATGATGAAATATGGAAGATGGAACATTGTAACAATTTTAGAAACAAAACAGACCTATCAATTTCCATTAGCAAACAGGGCAGACCCTGATCAGATGGCTCCTGTAGGAGCAGTCTGATCTGGACAGGGTCTAGTCTACTTATTTTACAAAAGCATGAAAAAGCTTTTATATGAAGGAAATAGTAATATGACCCGCTAATGATTACACCTTTTGATGCGTTTGTAATTATATCATTATATCGTAGATAAATACTAAGTTTAGGGTCAACCCTTTCACTCATTCAAAAACTTTTCACGCCCTTTCAAACAGTAGACCCAGATCAGGTAGCTCCTACAGAGCCATTTAAATGATTTTATCTGGAACTGCTCTGTTTGCTTATGAAATTATCAGTTTCTTCCAATTCCAAAAATTCCTATGTACATACAGTTATAAAAACAGCTAATAAATATTCATGATGTCATTATTTATAGTTATTTATTACATTATACGAGGGGTTAACCCATTCAGTGCAGTCTTTTGGCCTTACAGACATAGGTGGGCATATCTCGAGGGGTCTACTGTCCAACTCCAAGTGGGCTAATGTCCGCCATTGACAAAATACCAGGGGGGCGGGGTGTTAATGTCCGCCCAGCTCAAAAACACGAGTGGGCTAATGTCCGCCAATAGAGAATTCAGGGGGGAAAGTGCAGGGAGACTGCCATCCAGGTGGGCTAATGGCCTAGAACCTCACTTGGCATGTTTCTCTAGGAAAAGGATGTGAGGAAGTGTGTCAAAGACTGAGTTGAGTTAAGGCGGGTACAGGTAGCAGGTCACGGTTGGAATTCAATGTATCGAATAATGCAGCTTGGTAGCTCAGTGGCTAGAATGCTGGCATGGAAACCCAGGGGGTCTGGGTTTTAATTCCAGTTGGTTCATCATCTTTTAAACCATTCCCGCATATTGACGCCTTTTGACACCTCTGTAAAAATCACTTTTTAAAACCATTGTGATGAATAGAGCATTTGCTCCATATTTGCTCTATTTATCACAATGGCTTCAAACTACAAATTTCTAAAATGTTCCTTTTCTCTAGTAAATGCACCTTTTTGGTAGATTTAACCAAAGAGGTAGGATCTAAAAATAGCCTATGAGGAAATGGGTTAACCAATTGTCCTGTTACAAATATGTACTGTTTGTATCCGTTTTCAGTTTAGTGAGTTATAAATATGTATTATATTTCAGAGAGGAAAGCCGATAAGAATAGATTGTACAACTTTGGGAAAGTGAAGAAAAGCAGGAAGTGGCTTAAGGTAAGCTGTGTGATTAACCCTTTACCTCATAGAAATGCCTTTTGAATAAGACCCCTCTGATCAGGATTCACATTGTTTTTTAATTCTGAAAACTCTTGCAAATCTAAACGGTCTCTACCTTTTATCCCTTTATTCCATAAATACGCCTTTGCAAACAGAGAAGACCCAGACCAGATGGTTCCTGTAGGAGCTGTCTGATCTGAGTCTGCTCCATTTGCTTAATAATATAATATAGATGTATAATTCTACAATTTCTGCTATGGCCAAATATTGTCGTGACCATGTGCTATTATAATAATATTAAATCTAATTAACCCTTTCCTCCATAAATACGCCTTTCTACGCCTCTGTAGAAATCACTTTATGAAACCATTGTGATAAATAGAGCATTTGCTCCTTTAGGAGCAAATGCTCTATTTATCAAAATGGTTTCAAAACTACACAATTCTAAACTTTTCGTTTTCTCTAGTAAATGCTGCTTTTCGGTAGATTTATTCAAAGAGGTTGGGTCTAAAAATAGCCTATGGAGGAATGGGTTAATAATCATGATGTCATTGTTTCTTACAAGAATATTCATGGTGTAAAGGGTTAAACAATAATGGAGTTTGAATATTGAAGCATTCAAAGTGGTTGAGGATATTAAAAGGTTATCATTAACCCTTCTCTTGCTGAATTTTAAAATACATTTCTCCTTATTTACCCATGCCCTGACTGTTGTATAATTACATATATCTCCACTGTTTACACGTATTTCGCTGTGCAATCACTGCTGTGGAGTGCACTGGTTGCACAATCAACTTGTAAATAGTGCAGACCCTGATGAGACAGCTCCTGCAGGAGCTGTCTCATCTGGGTCTTCACTATTTACAGGTAGGTATATTGACGTGAATAGCAAGCGAAGGGTTAATATTTTATTATTATTATCAACTTATCATAAGTTATGCACAATAAGTAAATGTCTTCTTGCACAATACTGTACATTTCATTTTTTAGCTCACCAGAGCACAAAGTGCTCAAGGTGAGCTTTTGTGATACCCCTGTGTCCGGCGTCCGTCGTCCGTCTGTCCGTCCGTCCGTCTGTCCGTCTGTCCGTCTGTCCGTCTGTCCGTCAACAATTTCAAACGACTTCTTCTTTGAAACCGACTGCCCAATTGTAACCAAACTTGGTCAGATACATACTGTTGGTGGGTGCTTCAAAAGTTGTTAAAAGATAGTGGGTGGGGCCATCGGTCTTGTTGCCATGGCAACCGTACACAATATCTAGAAAAATCTTCTTCTCCAGAATGACTTGTCCGATTTGAATATAGTTTTCACCAAAATGTTTCTCAGTTGATAGACTTAAAAATTTTGATCCGGCAAAAAACATGGCCGCCAGAGGGCGTGGTCATTTTTTCCGTATATGGTAATATGGAATTTTCATAGGAAAATCTTTAAAAATCTTCTTCTCTGAAACTATATAGCCTAGACCTTTGATATTTGGTATGTAGCATGATCTTATGGTCCTCTACAAAGATTGTTCAAATTATGGCCCCCGGGCCAAAAATGGCCCCGCCCAAGGGCTTATCAGTTTTTCATAGGAAAATCTTTAAAAATCTTCTTCTCTGAAACTGTAAGGCCTAGACCTTTGATATTTGGTATGTAGCATGATCTTATGGTCCTCTACAAATATTGTTCAAATTATGACCCCCGGGCCAAAAATGGCCCCGCCCAAGGGCTTGTCAGTTTTTCATAGGAAAATCTTTAAAAATCTTCTTCTCTGAAACTGTAAGGCCTAGACCTTTGATATTTGGTATATAGCATGATCTTATAGTCCTCTACAAAGATTGTTCAAATTATGACCCCCGGGCCAAAAATGGCCCCGCCCAAGGGCTAATCAGTTTTTCATAGGAAAATCTTTAAAAACCTTCTGTTCTCAAACTGTAAGGCCTACACCTTTGTTATTTGGTATGTAGCATGATCTTATAGTCCTCAACAAAAGTGGTTCAAATTATGACCCCCGGGCCTCAAATGGCCCCGCCCAAGTGCTTATCAGTTTTTCATAGGAAAATCTTTAAAAATCTTCTGTTCTCAAACTGTAAAGCCTAGACCTTTGATATTTGGCATGTAGCATGATCTTATGATCCTCTATAAATTTTGTTCAAATTATGACCCCAGGGCCAAAAATGGCCCCGCCCAAGGGCTTATTAGTTTTTCATAGGAAAATCTTTAAAAATCTTCTTCTCTGAAACTGTAAGGCCTAGACCTTTGATATTTAATATGTAGCATGATCTTATGGTCCTCTACAATTGTTTTTCAAATTATGACCCCGGGCCAAAAATGGCCCGCCCAAAGGCTTATCAGTTTTCTATAGGAAAATCTTTAAAAATCTTCTGAAACTGTAAGGCCTAGACCTTTGATATTTGGTATATGTAGCATGATCTTATGGTCCTCTACAAGTATTGTTCAAATTATGACCCCCGGGCCAAAAATGCCCCGCCCAAGGGCTTATCAATTTTTCATTGGAAAATCTTTAAAAATCTACTGAAAGGGTAAGGCCTAGACCATTGATATTTGGTATGACTAACATGATCTAATGGTCCTCTATAAATAAGTAGCTGTGGCTTGTGGTCCTCTGCCAAGAATGTTTAACTTACGACCCTGACCACTGGGCGAAACTTGGCCCTGCCTCAGGGCTTATCAGTTTTTTATTGGAAAAATATGAAATATTATTTTTCTCTGAAACCATAAGGCATAGACCATTAATGAACCCCCTGGAGTTATCTCAGGTGAGCGCTTCAGGGCCTCATGGCCCTCTTGTCTTAAAATACAGACAGTACCAAACAGTTTGCATACTGACGGTATTCCAAGTTACTCATCATCACACCTAGTGTGACATCTAGATCAAAATGTTTTGCATAGGTTAGCCTGCAATGAGTTAATATCTTTTAATTTTTGTATCACCAGAGTAAACAGTTGTGTACTCAGATACTAAAATTGTCATTTCTCCACCATACCATATGTTGTGACTACTCTTTAGAACCGTCTCCAAGAAACTACATGGGGTTAGGTGGAGAAATAAAGTTAGTACTTTTGGGAGAGAAACACAATAAGCAGTTTTGTTTTCATTTCCATCCCTTTTTCCTTAGTGTTTGTACAATATTCATGCAAATATTTACAGATAAAATATGTTTAAACCAAAGTTGTACTTGAAAATGTTTTAATTTACGCATCTTATCTGGGCCTCTGATTATCACCAGGCTATTCTGCTGAGTGACAGTTCATCGGATGAAGATGAGGACCAGCCTATATCAGAGGCAGAGCTTCAGAACATGCTCAAACTGCACAAGTATCAGCGCAAACACCAGATGCAGTTCTACCAGGACCCAGAGGTATTGAGCAATGAAATTGGTTTATCAGCAGCTTTATTGAATGCTTCTGCAGCAGCCCTCTGATTGGGGTCTACAGTTTGCTTCTATATTTTTTAAAGGTCTCATCAGTATTATTTTGGTTAGTGCACTTTCAAAATGAGAGTTTATATGGTTAACTGTTTACTCCAAGAATATTCATGTAAGAAATAATGTCATCATGAATATTAATTAGATCTAGCCATCTAATCTGGGTCTACTCTGTTTGCTATAGGATAGGAATGTGTATTTATGGAGTAAAGGGTTAAGCTGATTTGTACCTTGATGCATTACCATACAATGCAGTTTTAATCTTGAGAAGGCTAAGCAATCAATTTGAACAACTATAAAATCAGATATTTACCTATTTTCTATAATCCTTTGTAAACAGAGTAGACCCAGGTCAGAAAGCTATATGCTTATGGAACTATATAGAACTGATTCTGAAATTTCTTTCATGGCCAACAGTTCTTTTGTTTAACCCGTTCCCTGTTCAATATTCATGTAAAAAATAATCATGAATATTTATTATTTGAATTATTATAATGGCATATGCGCACAGGCTTTTTTTGGTATTGGCAGAAACTGTAGTCATATATTTTATAATTCCATGTGCAAATAGGTCAGACCAGTTGGAGCCCTCTGATCTGGGTCTACTCTGTTTGCAAAGCTGTGAAAAGGCATTTATAGGAAGGAAATATTTAATTACCATTTATATTAATATTCAGTCAAAAATATTCATGACTTAATAGTATCTTCAAGTAAAGGGTTAATTAACAAATTCTAATAAAAGGTTAACCCTTTCCCTCATATAAACATGTTTTCACGCATCTGCAAACAGAGTAGACCCAGATCAGACAGCTCCTATAGGAGCCGTCTAATCAGGGTCTGCTCTGTTTGCTATTGGGATTTGATAGATCTGATTCTATACTTTCTAAAATGGCTACAATGTTCCACCTTCCATAATTCATTAGAACTATTTTGTACATGAATATTCATTAGGTATTGAAATTAGTAATAACTATTGAACAGGGAAAGGGTTAAGCTAATTTTGTTAAAATGAAATTCTGACTTGGATGAGCATAAAAAGATTTACTTACTGAAAACTTCTAATCCAGCAGTGAGCACTTGATTTAGTTGAGCAATTTCAATGTAGTGACTTCAGCACTTTGTATTTATAGGTATCCAATGTCTTTTGAGCTGATTTTAGGAATTAAGTGTGATATCTTTGGTAGATTGAAGTCACTCAAACTTTAGCACATGTTGATAGGTGTCACCTTGACTTCAAGGACGTGTCAATCTGTCAGCTTTATCTTGATTGAGATGAGTGAATTATGAGCAATAAATGTTTTCACACCTCAACAAAAATAGCAAACACTTTAAAAATTGAAATTTCTAATCTTAATTGATCATTAATTGTATTGTTTAGTGATGTTGAACAGATGTGTTTAAGCCTTTTATTCATACAAATGCTTTTTCGCACCTTTGCAAAACTTTAATCCAGTCCTCCATAGGCTATTTTTAGACCCAACCTCTTTGAACTAATCTACCAAAAGGGAGCATTTACTAGACAAAAGGGTCATTTTAGAATTTTTTAGTTTGAAACCATTATGAATTTATCACAATGGTTTCAACAGATGACTTTTACAGAGGCGTAGAAAGGCGTATTTATGGAGGAATGGGTTAAAGGCATACAGTATCTGCCTATAACAAAATATCCTGTGTGTCCAAATATTTATGGTGTACTTATTTCTTTAAATACATGAATATTACATATTAATAACAAATTCATTGAAAATCTGAATCAAGAATCCTTTCAGTAAGTGAGCTTTCCTCAATTTCAAATATTTCAAAAAACGAATATTTGAAAAAAGAGAATAGTTCAACACAGTCAGTTGACTGATATGTGAGATTGCATTTTGTTCATCCCTTTGCTCCACGAATATTCTCTTGAACACAGGAAGTTTAGGCCATGGCAGAAACTGTGAAATCATATTTATATTATTTCATAAGCTAACAGAGCAGACCCTGATCATACGACTCCTACAGCAGACATCTGATCTAGGTCTTCTTTGTTTGCAAAGGCAACGGCATAGAAAGGAGTAAAAGGGTTATAAAAATACAAAGTTGAGGGCTTGGGGGGAAAAAACTATTGTGACTACAATTTATGGAGATCTTGGGGTAACCATTGCAAAGAAATGAATGAAAGGAAACATTACCTTCAGAATATAAAAATGGAGCAGTTTTTCAATTTTTATTTTATGTAAATACACTCAAACTTCAATTTTATCATAAATACAGATACCCGTTATTATGCCCACCACCTTTTGTCCGTCCGTCCATATGTTAGTACACCCCACAAATTCTGTGTGTCCAACTCCTGACACGCCAATTTGAGGATTTACTTCAAACGTTCACAGATAAACAACCTTAATGTTAAGCTGTACATAAAGAAGGAAGTTTTTGCTACCACTGTTTTTCAGTGGGATGAGGAAATGCAAGTATCACTTAGGAACTCCAGAGTTACAGTCCTTTGTTTTGCCAAAATCTTAACCTTTTTGTCCATCAAGAATCATATCACAGAAACATTTATGGAGTTTTTTGGATCAAACTTTGTTTCTTCAGCTTTAGAAGGAACAAAATGTATTTTTCTCTATTTCTTTTCAAAACAAAAATAGGAGGGAAACAGTTTTGATCCAGATAAGACAACAAGTTACCTGGCGTCTCATCTGGACCTTAACCCTTTCTTCCATATAAATGACTTTTCACACATTTGCAAATAGAGTAGACCTAGATCAGACAGCTCCGATAGGAGCTGTCTGATCAGGGTCTGATCTGTTTGTTTATGGTATAATATAGATCTGATTCTACAATTTCTGCCTGAGCCAAAATATCTTGTGTACAAATGCTATTATAAAACTTCAGCTAATAAATATTCATGATGTCAGTAGTTTTTACATGACTACTCAAAGGAGGGAAAGAGTTAATTGTTAATAGGGTTGTATGTTCTCTTTTCCAGTATTCGTTTCAGAACCTTGTCTTTTTATACTGAATGGACAATAAACAATTATGGCTCTTCCCACTTTGAAAATTCTGCACAGCATACTTTTTATACTTTTTAGCTACGCCAGTATCAATACTATGCAGCTGGTCTCCTGTCTAACTATGACAACTATCATGAGCACCAGAAAACAGTGCTGGGCCCAAAGAAAAAGATTTCCAGAGACCAGAAAAAGATGGAGAAAAAGATAAAAGGTAATGCAGAGATGTAGATAAGAGACATACTTTACTTTATGAATGTTCATGAAAGAAATAATTACATCATTAATATTAATTAGATTAATGTTTATAATAGCACATGAACAGAGGAATTTTTGGATATGGCATGAACTATACAATCTTATCTATATTATATCAGAAGCAAACAGAGGAGACCCTGATCAGACAGGTCCTACAGGAGCCATCTGATCTGGGTCCACTCTGTTTGCAAAGGCGTAGAAAGGCATATTTATGGAGTAAAGGGTTATCTAAATCTCTGAACAGGACTAGATATGGGAGCATACAAAAAATGTTGGAACTCTCATTTCTCTATCATATGTAGTGACCACAAGATGATCTAACAATGGTCACACAGATTATTTGGTAGACAAGTAATGAATTTAATTTTATCTACCACCAATTTTACCAGTGTTATGGGACTTTGGGATGTTCTCAATATATATCATATAGTGAAAAGTGCTTGATTTAGAGACAATATCACCAGACGGGCATCTGTGTTCTAGTTTTTTCAGCATTTATAAAGAATAATTATAATTGGGTACTCAGTGGTGTGTTGTGTTTATTCACAATTCTTGTAGTTTTTACCTAAATTTCCTGAATATCTTTTATCTAAAGCTCTGTCAGTGAAAGACTGCATTTGTTTGAATTACATGAAAAGGAATGAATAAACAGTATTTTGCAAGTCACTGTGATGTAAATAATGCATTACATCATAGGCTATTTTTAGATCCAGCCTCTTTCAATAAATCTACCAAAATGGAGCATTTACTAGAGAAAGGGGAAATTTTGGAATTGTGTAGTTTTGAAACCATTGTGATAAATAGAGCATTTGTTCCTATGGAGCTGATGCCTTTACTTGATAATCCAGCCTCTTTATGGTTTGCAAACAGGGTAGACCCTGGTAAGACAGCTCCTGTATTTACAGTCATGGTTGTTATTTAATTCCAGCCAAGTTGAAGAAGCTGAAAAAGGAGAAGGTCCTGGAGAATGGAGATGATGATGAGGTATGTATTTACTTGATACTGATGCATATCTATGTAGGATATGTCCATGGTAAAATATTCTCTTTGTTCATAATACTGTTAGAGAAATTCACCCTTTCCCTCATGCAAACATGTTTTCACGCATTTGCAAACAGAGTAGACCCAGATCAGATGGCTCCAAGAGGAGCCGTCTGATCAGGGTCTGCTCTGTTTGCTAATAGAATTTGATAGATCTGTTTCTCTGCTTTCTAAAATGTCTACAATGTTCCACTTTCCATATTTCACTGTAACTATTTTGTCCATGAATATTCAGTAGGTATTGAAATTTGGAATAAACATAGAAGAGGGAAAGGGTTAAGCTACTCAGTATTCATACATTCTTGAGGTATAGGGTTAACTCTGCAGCTGGTCATAGGTCATGCAATGGCTATTCAGTTGAATGTAAGCAGGGACATCCTGGTCCTGTGGATACATTTGATATCTTGGTTAGCCCTTTACCTTTTAGGTAAGTCTTTAATGGCTTTGCAGAACACACCCAGAACAGGTAGCTTTTGTAGGAGCCGTCTGAACAGGGTCTGCTCTGTTTCCTTACGGAATTACAGTAAAACCTCTCTATAAAGGCCACTAAATTCCATCAAGTATTTTGTGTTAAAGGCAGGTGGTTGCTTAAAGCAAGGTGAAAGTAAAACAGAACGCTCTTACTTTCACCTTGCTTTAAGCAGCCACCTGCCCTAAATACCAGCTAATTAACTCAATTTAGTGGCTGTTATAGAGAGGTTTTACTGTATGTAGACTGCTATAGGGTCTGTCATGGCCAAAAACTCCTGTGTTCATGTACCATTATAAAATTCATCTGATGACTAGTCCTGATGTGATTATTTCTAACATGAATATTCATGAGGTAAGGGGACTGGTGGAAGCACTAGAATTGATTTTTCAACGAATCTTCTTGCATAGGGACAAGTGTTTTATAGAACATCTTTTGCGTTTATCTTTCATAGGGGCTAGAAGATTTGGATCCAACCATTATGCAGGCTATCTTAGCCCACAGACAAAAGGGAGAGAAGGGTAGTGGCAAACCTAAGAAACTCACCCCAGAACAGGCTGACGCCAAACGCCGCAGGCTCTGGGTGTCCATCGCTAAAAAAGAAATCCCAAAGGTGATCTTTATTGCAAACCTTCAGTTTACTTATCAATACTTGTCAGTAGAACATGACTTCAACAGAATTTCTAAACTTAATTTAATGTCTCTTATCTACAGCTCTGTTGCAAGACTTATGCTCAAGTGATTGTACTCATGTTTCAACATGTCAATGTAGCCATTTTAGAAAGTAAAGAAACATCTGTCAAATTCCATAAGCAAACAGCAGACCTGATCAGGCGGCTCCTATAGGAGCCGTGTGATCTGGGTCTACTCTGTTTGCAAGCGCGTGAAAATGCGATTAAATGTATAATGAGGGAAAGTGTTAAACTCATGAATGTATTCACAGAAAACTTGAGAATATTCTGGAAACATGTTTACTTGGTACCCAGCTTCTGCCATTCTGATAGAAGCTGGAACCAAGCATACATTTGTCAGAGAATATTCATGAATATGAAACTTTAATGTGGCAATGAATTTAGCCCATTGTCATGGGATTAGGGCAGTCTGTATATTACATTATGGTTATTTATTTCAGGCGCAGAAACAGAAAGCATCTGCTAGGAAGGAAATGTTGCAGACACTGAAGAAGGTAGAAATATAATGGATTAACCCATATCCTCATATAGAATCCTTTTGATGCCTCTGTGAAAGTCACTTTTTGAAACCATTTTGATAAATCTTTATTTATATATCTATATTTATCACAATAGTTTTCAAAACTGCACAATTCTAAAAAAAAATCATTTTCTCTTATAAATGCTCCTTTTCAGACTTCTAGTGACAAACAATGACTTTAGAAAGTTAAAAAACGGGTCTATCAAATTCCATAAGCAAACAGATCTATATAGTTCCTTAAGCAAACAGAGCAGACTCTGACCAGATGGCTCCTACAGGATCTGTCTTTTCTGGGTCTACTCTGCAAATGTGTCTCTATTAGTAAAATACAGTAGAACCTGTCCTAAGCGGGACATTGTTTTTGTGTGCAGCGTCCGTCTGTCTGTCCAGGCGAACATATGGACACTTGTTTGGTATGGAGAACAATAGATAACGGTAAATTCTATTCGTTCCGTTTGTATCGTTGGGTATTTTTGTGCCCTTGTTGGGTAGTTTTAAACGAAAGATACCCAACAAGTGGCTATAAATGTAAGAATGTCCATCCATCTGTCCGATTTTAATTTGTCATCGCTCTTTCTCTCTAAAACCTTCATAGGATTGATCAGCACCATGCCTTGTTGTGCGTATTTTATTCCTATTCCAGTTCGATGATTTTCTGCAGAGTTATGGGTCTTGAAATTTTTACATAGAAAATTTTGTCCGCATGGTTTCTCCAAAACCATTAGTTGGATTTCATGAAATTTCATAGGAATGATCAGCACCACAGTGATTAATCTAGGTCTGCGTCCTGCGTCAGAGACGCATTAAAATAGCAGAAAACGCATCATTCTGAAGTGTAAGCGTCCTAAAGGACGCATTAAATATGGTTGCGTGTAGCCGTTGAAGTTAATTTCACGTAGTGAAACTACTAGAACACCGTAGCGATATCAACATCCAACTGTTGTATGTATTTTACAACAATGATTTTGATTGGCTAGTATGCAGCAGGATGTTCGTAGTGAGCCAATAAAAACGTTGCTTTTAAAATGGCAGTGCGGAAAGACCCCGGATAATCCAAGATGCTGCTACCGAAAATAGTCGCTAAGATCGAATCAAATCAAACGATGTTAGGTCAGTTGTGTCCCAGTGACATGATTTCAACGTTCGTGGATCAAAATAAGGATCCCGAATCCGATGTAATGGAGGAAAATAACGACTGTCAGCTTAAAGAGAGAAAGAGTTCTGACCAAAGTGGTTGGCGACTTACTCCAAGTTGACTTCTGTTAGGCAACGGATGGTCGACTTGATTTCATGTTTTGCTGCATATGCGACAAATATCAGGCCAAAAAATAGCATAGTAAATGTACACACTATCGAAAATTTCATTTTGTTGCTTCGTGCCAGGTAAGTAGTCCACACATGTGTACTCTGAATGGTGGTATCGATCTACTTTAGGTTTTGACAATATTCGACATCCATGCTGTCTTAACCCTTCTCCTTCATGTAAACGTGTTTTCACACATTTGCAAACAGAGTAGACCCAGATCAGACGGCTCCTATAGAAGTTGTCAGAAAAGGGTCTGCTGTTTGCTAATGGAGTTTGATAGATCAGTTTCTTTAAAGTTTCTGAAATGTCTACAATATTCCACCTTCCATATTTGATTTTAACTACTTTTTCCATGAATATTCACTAGGTACAGTACTGGTACTTGGTATAAACAGAACAGGGAAAAGTTAACAGCTCATTGATGAGACTATACAGGAAACCTGGTTATTCTTATAACTATAATGCAATAAATGTTTCAAAACTAGAATGTAACTGCAGAATTACGATTTAACATCAGTTTTCATTTAATTTTATGCTTTGGGACTCATCAATTTAGTTTGGGACTCAAACTTTTCCTGTGGGACTCATTGTTTTCAGATTAGTGAGTCCTGGGACTCATGGTTCAAATTTCTAGATTAATCACTGGCACCATGCCTAGTTGTGCATATCTTAATCCTGTTCTGGTTCGATGATTATTTGCAGAGTTATGAGACCTTGAAAGTTTTACATGATTTTGTCCACACGGTTTCTCCAAAACCTCTGGTCGGATTTTCAATTTTCATGCAACTTCATAGGATTGATGAGCACCATGCCTTTTCATGCAACTTCATAGGATTGATGAGCACCATGCCTTGTTGTGCCTATCTTATTCCTGTTCTGTTTGAATGATTTTCTGCAGAGATATTTTAATATGGAAAATTTTGTCAGCACGGAAGGGGGTGGGGGGACATCAGTTTTTATATAACATAGGAGTCTGAAAAAGCAGGTGATATCCTATAGGAGCTTTCTGCATTACTTTTGACCTGCATTAAGTTACCACCTGCCTTGCAGACCCATAATTAAACATTTTTCTGATGGCCGCTTAAGACAGGTTCTACTGTATATGTTTATGTTACAGGACCACACAGACAATGATCAGTTAGCTACTACTATAAATATATTTCATTCACCTGTCAACAGCCGAGAAATAATCTCAAATGTTCATGTCTGCATACGTAAATGTATATGCTGCTTTGTTGTAGATATCACAGCAGTCTATGAGAGAGGTTCGCCGTGCAGCCATCCAGTCCCAGAAGACCATGAAGGACACACCATCGAAAGCTCGACGACTGACCAGAGAGATGATGGTGTACTGGAAGAGGTTTGAAAAGGTGGAAAAAGACCACAGAAAGAGGGTGGAGAAGGAGGCCCTAGAGAAACGCAAGATGGATCTAGAAATGAGTGAGGTAAATTGTGTAACAAAAGCTCATCTGCTGCTCATTGCTGTTGAAAAAAACATGTCTCTATGGTGTAAAATAGTTTGTGTTTGCTTTTATTCCGTGAACATATCTAAATACGCAAAGAAAATTGATGGGACGAAAAATACTCAGTTATGTTGCGGACATGGGATGCACCATAAATACGTACTAAAAATTACTGTTTCACACAAACTTCCTCAATTAATTCTGAAAATAAATGTTGTTTCATGGCATTCTAATTCGGTTATAAATAGCCAATGATTTGATTATAAATAGCCAACGTTGAATTCACTATTTCTCAGCATATATACAGGTGAGTCAATTTCCAACACAGTTCGCTTGTACTTAACATTTCGAGCAATGGGCCTTGCAGAGCATTAGAAATCCTACCATCCTTTTCTGGGTCTATGCTTATAAAGCTTTTTAGTTGAGTCTGAGTTTGTTTTCAAGCTTTTGATTGGTCAGATTTGAGCCAAAGGCTCAAATCTGACCAATCAAAAACTTGAGAACGAACTCAGACTCAACTAAAAAGTTTTATAAGCATGGAACCAGGATTCAGGTGAATCTGACTAGTGTCCAATGAGTTGGACATGGCTCTATTCTGAGACTGAATTACAAAAAAGGAATTGCTATTTGAAGTCATTGTGACATGTTACTATCAATTCTTTTGTAGGCAAAAAGACAACAAAGGAAGCTGAACTTCCTGATCACCCAGACAGAGCTATATGCTCACTTCATGGCCAGGAAGATCACAGGAGAGGCAGACTCTAAAGATAAGATACTCAGGCATCTGGACGAGGAAGAACAAATCAGAAACATGTCTGACACACTCGTGGATACATCAGTAGATGATTATGGTAAGTCTGCTGAGGCCGTGATCAGTAAAACACTTGCCCTTGCAAAAGATGAAAATGATGTCACAAAAATGTAAATAGTTTCTGTACAAGCAGATGCTGACAAATAAGTGTTCTATATTTACCAGTCTGTCAGTATTGTTGTTTCCTGTACCTGCAAGTAAGAAAATGAAGAGCAAACATTTTATGTTTCAATACTAAAGACATTGAAACCCCTATAATAAGACCACCTTAGAGACTAGGGCTGTAATGAATACACCAAGAGGCAAATACGATATGTATCACAAATACAGGGTGGTGAATATGAATATTTATTCATGAATACGTATACTATAATGATAATTGCCAACAATATACAATTGTCAACTCTGCTGAATAACTTATAGTACTTGCTTGATACTCAAAACAATGTTGAATGGTACTGTTCAAAAGTAAAAGAAAAACATGTGAGGTTAATGAATTTTGGATTCAGATGACAGAAAATGTTAACTCTTGAGGGATTGGATAATATTTAAACTAAAAGTTAATGAAGATTGCATTAGACAGGGAAAAGGTTAAAAGGTTAAAGTATTTATATTCATGAGCATAATTATGTCTCCCCCATTTATGGGGAGATATATTGTTTTTGCCAGAGTTGTCTGTCTGTCCGTCCGTCCGTCCGTCTGTCTGTCTGTCCGTCACAAACTTTTGTCGCGCGTATCTCTGAAACCAGTTGGGCTAGAGTCACCAAACTTCACAAGAATGTTCACCAGCATGAGTTGTTGTGCACCTGGGTTTTTTGAATTGTCTCCCCCTGATAATTTTGGAGTTCTTGCCCCTGATGACTTAAAATTAGAAAAACTTTGTGTCGCGCGTATCTCTGAAACCGCTGGTACTAGAGTCACCAAACTTCACAGGAATGTTCACCAGCATGAGTTGTTGTGCACCTATGGTTTTTGAATTGTCTCCCCCTGATAATTCTTGAGTTATTGCCCCTGATATGAATACTTAAATTTATACAAACTTTGTGTCGCGCGTATCTCTGAAACCAGTAGGGCTAGAGTCACCAAACTTCACAGGATTGTTCACAAGCATGAGTTGTTTTGCTCTTGGTTTTTTTTAATTGTCTCCCCCTGTTAACTTTGGAGTTACTGCCCCTGATGACTTAACATTAGGCAAACTTTACTTAGTGTCGTGCATATCTCTGAAACCACTAGGGCTAGAGTCACCAAACTTCACAGGAATGTCGACCAGCATGAGTTGTTGTACAACTGGGATTTTTGAATTGTCTTCCCTTGATAACTTTGGAGTTATTGCCCCTGATATGATTACATAAAATTAGAGAAACTTTGTGTCATGCATATCTTTAAAACCACTAGGGCTAGAGTCACCAAACTTCACAGGAATGTTCACCAGCATGAGTTGTTGTGCACCTGGGTTTTTAGCTCACCTGAGCCGAAGGCTCAGGATGAGCTATTGTGACCGCTATTTGTCCGGCGTCCGGCGTCCGTCCGGCGTCCGGTGTCCGTCCACATTTTCAAACGACATCTCCTCTGAAACTGCTGACCCGATTTTAACCAAATTTTGTCAGAAGTATCATTGGCTAGGGGGAACGAAACATTGATCACATTATGACCCCCGGGCCAAAAATGGCCCCGCCCAAGGGCTTATCAGTTTTTCATAGGAAAATCTTTAAAAATCTTCTTCTCTGAAACTGTAAGGCCTAGACCTTTGATATTTGGCATGTAGCATGATCTAATGGTCCTCTACAAAAATTGTTCAAATTATGACCCCCGGGCCAAAAATGGCCCCGCCCAAGGGCTCATCAGTTTTTCATAGGAAAATCTTTAAAAATCTTCTTCTCTGAAACTGTAAGGCCTGGATCTTTGATAGTTGGCATGTAGCATGATCTTATGATTCTCTACAAAGATTGTTCAAATTATGACCCCGGGCCAAAAATGGCCCCGCCCAATGGCTTATCAGTTTTTCATAGGAAAATCTTTAAAAATCTTCTTCTCTGAAACTGTAAGGACTAGACCTTTGATATTTGGCATGTAGCATGATCTAATGGTCCTCTACAAAGATTGTTCAAATTATGACCCCCGGGCCAAAAATGGCCCCACCCAATGGCTTATCAGTTTTTCATAGGAAAATCTTTAAAAATCTTCTTCTCTGAAACTGTAAGGCCTAGACCATTGATATTTGGCATGTAGCATGATCTAATGGTCCTCTACAAAGATTGTTCAAATTATGACCCCCGGGACAAAAATGGCCCCGCCCAAGGGCTTATCAGTTTTTCATAGGAAACTCTTTAACATTATTCTTCTCTGAAACTGTAAGGCCAAGACCTTTGATAGTTGGTATGTAGCATGATCTAATGGTCCTCTACAAAGATTGTTCAAATTATGACCCCAGGCAAAAAATGGCCCCGCCCAAGGGCTTATCAGTTTTTCATAGGAAAATCTTTAAAAATCTTCTTCTCTGAAACTGTAAGGCCTAGACCTTTGATATTTGGCATGTAGCTTTGGCTTGTTTGTGGTCCTCTGCCAATATTGTTCAACTTACGACCATGACCTCTGGGCGAAACTTGGCCCTGGCTTATCAGTTTTCATGGGAAAAAATATATCATTTTTCTCTGAAACCATAAGGCTTAGACTTTTAATTAATGGCATACTGCTTTGCCTTGTGGTTCTCTACCAAGGTTGTACAAATGATGGCCCCGTCCCTGGGGTATCTCAGGTGAGCGCTTCAGGGCCTCATGGCCCTCTTGTTTAATTGTCTCCCCCTTATAATTCTTGAGTTACTGCCCCTGATATGTTAACTTAAAATTAGAGAAACTTTGTGTTGCACGTATCTCTGAAACCAGTAGGGCTAGAGTCACCAAACTTCACAGGAATGTTCACCAGCATGAGTTGTTGTGCATCTGGGGTTTTTAATTGTCTCCGCTGATAACTTTGGAGTTACTGCCCCTTATGACTTAAATAAGAGAAACTTTACTTTGTGTCACATGTATCTCTGAAACCACTAGTACTAGAGTCACCAAACTTCACAAGAATGTTGACTGGCATGTGTTTTTGTGTACCTGGGGCTTTTGAATTGTCTCCCCCTTACAATGTTGGAGTTATTGTCCCTGATGACTTAAACATTAGACCCTGTTAAGTTTGGAGTTACAGACATTACACTTGTGTATTGGAAAGAGGATGGGAGGGGGAGACATATGTTTTTGTGACGAAAACAAACCTCTAGTTACTGCATGATTATAGCCAGCAAACACAACACCTCGATACTGAGACTATCTGCTGAAGAGACCACTTTTAGCCAGTCTCTAATAGGGCTGGCCAACAATTTCCATTCTGGCAAACAGTTTGACATCCGAATTAGCATCATTTGTGACCAAAACACTCTCTTGACAATCAGTGGAAAGCTTTCAGAACTTAATGTAGGAGTTCTCTGACCTGGGTCTGCACTGTTTGCAAATGACAGCACTCATTTCCTACTTTCAAATGTTTAAAAGATAATCCATGAGGTGGACTTGTTATCAAATGTCTCCACAACCATCCTGTTACTGATGATGACACAAATGCATACCTTGAACTGTTTAGATATTTGCAATCCATTGTAGGTGCTTATTTTATTGTATCACCTGCATTAGCAGGTTGACACTTAAGGATTTTCTCTGTCTGGCGTCCACCCACCTGTCTGTCATTCTGTCATGCTTTTTCATCACAGTTTTGCTCTGGCAAGTGACCTGTTTTCTTAGAATACTCTTGTTTTGTTTTACTTTTATAGAAATATACGAGACATATCGATATCTTAGTATGATTTGAGAACCACTTGTTACTGTTACATAAATGTCAAGAGTTTTATGTTTATATCCCATACAGACACAAGCGCAGCTAAACAGAAGGCATTGAAGAATGCAACAAATGCTTTTGATACCCACCAGGCAAAGGTAGATAGATAGATTTTATTCATATTAAAATTAATCTGTATCAAGTCAGGTGTTTAATAACTTTCAGAACAATAAGCTACACTTTTAGCTCATAAGTAACTTTATTATATACAGTCCAACCTGCTTCAGCGGTCACCTGGTATCAGCAGCCACACTGCTGTAAGCGGCCACTCTAGGACCCTCCCAACGAAAAACACTATATATTACACCTGGTATAAGCGGTCACCTGCCTAACGCGGCCAGCGGCCACTCTATTTCATCCCAAATGGCCAATACACACTGGTGTAAGCGGCCAGGTGTTCTACAAATGTAAAGCGTGTAAACACTTTTCATGGCTATCGATCGGCAACATCAGACATTTTGTCACATTTGAATGCATACAACTAACGGTCATGACCCATTTGGACCCCTTATCAGAGTTTCTTTTGTTTGTTTGCAAAGCGCGTCGGTTGTTCACGCCATATTAATTGGGGATTTACCTTCTACTCGGAATTCCCCAGGAATGTAATCACGCGTGAACTAGCTGGTTCCCGACTTCCGCTTTATGAGTTAGATGTTCGCGGACAGAATATTTGGGAAACCAGTCGTGTCAAACATGGCTACACCGTTAGAAGCTACACCCTGAAGCCAAATTCGAATAACACTGGCACGTGTATTACTCAAATGAAAGAACTGACACTTATAAATAAGGGACAAAAGGTTGAAGAACGACAAACAAGGCAATTAATTCGATATGACTTGCAATTATTACGGGCATTTTAGGTCAGAACGGTCTTTATAAATAGATCAATTAGTATACTGCTGTACACAAAATACATGTCTGTCATAATTACTCGAAAGTATGCTTGGTAACATGCACCTGGTTTAGGCGGTCACCTGCTGTAAGCAGCCAAAGTGGCCACTTCCCTAGACTGACCGCTTACAGCAGGTTGGACTGTAGTTTACTTTTAAAAAAGGGTAGGTTAAGCTATGTCAGTGTGTCTGTCATCATTCAATCAGTTTGTATCACTTTCATATGTTGTCCATAACTCTTTAAAATATTTGTCATAGAGACTTTATGATGTGCCCGTGGTAACTCGAGTAATAGACCTTATCATATGCCATACCATAACCACATACATGTACTGTAAAACAGGTTATATTCGCGTCATGATTATTTCGCGTAATTGTGATTTTGTATTAATTCGCGTCACGATGATTTCGCTACGGCGTCATCTCGCTAAATTAACATAACGGAAATAGAGTCGTATAAAACTCTGCCGAACGCTGTAAAAAGGGCAAAGAATAAATTTCTGCTGAATGTATGTAACTGCCGTTGGCAATTTAGGGGTTATCAATCGATAATGTATAGCATGCGTTAAGGCCTGTATTTACCAGTATTCAATTTTGTAATTGTTTTGAGAACTTTACACAAAACTCGGATGTATGGCACAATGTGACACACCGGTCTACTGATGAAACGGTGGAAATGTAAGCCACAAAGTTACTACTGATTTATTACTTTGGGGTCTTATTTGGATCGAAACTGTCTGCAAAAGAAATGGTTATCACGATTTGTCCATTATGAGGCTAAAGGTTAAATCAGTGCCCCTATTGAAACTTGGATGGTAAACGTGTGAAAACAAATTGACAAGTTTGTGTATACGCGTTGATCTGTTAAACGCTGCTTGGCATAAGCCGGTATTCAATAGTCAAAATGAGTGAATTGTTTTTCACAAACCAGGGTCCGAATTTAAACTGGCATACTGGCAAAATGCAAGTAAAATTTCAAAACTGCAAGTACCAAAACTTGGTACTTGCAATTTTTTGCCAGTGCAACTTTTCAGAAAAGGATTATAAATAATGCATAGTAATATTGAAAATGTGAGTTGAAATTTGATTTTGCCAGTTTATTTTTTTGCAACTGGCAAAATAATGCCAGTAAGTTTTTAGCCTAAATTCGTACCCTGCAAACACATAGAGTCAAACCTGTTTCAAAAGTCCGTAATTGTACAAAAACAACCAGATGTTTACCACTTGCCGTACATGTATTCATGTATGTATATAAGAGTTACTTCCCTTTTCACGGAGATCAATGAAGAAGAGAAACATTCTTCCATTTTCCAGTCTGTATTTTTTATTTAAATACTTTTTTGTTTACTAAACAAACTATATATGGAAGCAATACACTTCATCCAACATTTGTGTAGAACGAAGAATTTTATTAATGCAGAAAACACATGGACGACGACGTGATAAATCTGACCATATTCCGGATATACCGATTTCGGACGTTACTCCATTGTATACTTGTTTCTGATTTATTAGCGAAAATATTGAATTCGCGGGGCAACGCATTCGCGAATTAGCGCGAAATATATATTGTCGCTAATAAAACCTGTTTTACAGTAATCAAAAATAATGGGAATATCCATGTCCCCTGAACACATTTCCAGTTTGTGTATATTTGCCTGTCGTATATAATGTCTGTTTGTATGACATTAATATCTTTTTACATTGTATTGATTTGTAAATTAGATAATATCACATACAGTAAAACCTCTCTATAACGGCCACTACATTGAGTTAATTAGCTGGTATTAGGTCAGGTGGCTTAAAGCAAGGTGAAAGTATTTTGTTTTACTTTACCTTGCTTTAAGCAACCACCTGCATTTAACACAAAATACTTGATGGAATTTAGTGACCGTTATAGAGAGGTTTTACTGTAGTTTTTATAAAATAAAAAAAAATGTTTTTCAATAATGGAGAGAAACCAGAGCTATTGATAAAGGTGTGTATTAAAATTCTAAGATTATCATTTCTCCACTAAACCCTATGGTGTGACCACTCTTTAGAATCGTCTCGAATATACAAATCTAAAGGGTGGTCACAACATGGTGTTTGATGGAGAAATAAAGGAGCTAATTTTATAATTTCTGGTCTGTTCCTCTGGGAACAGTTGAGATATTGCTGTGTTTGAGCAAAATCTACCATTAGTCACCTTTTTGAAATCTAGTCCTATGAAACATCTCATACTGATTCATCTCACAGTCTCAAGGGCCACCTTCTGAAGTACAACCATATCCATTCCTAGTCCTGCATTATGATAGATTGGATCCAAGTTGTTTGCAAATTTATATGTAAATCAGGCAGCTCTTTAATAGTAGAATATGGGTTTTAATTTATTTTTCTGGTATGTTTCAGAAAAATTCCTTTGATGCGAGTTCAAGTAAGTACATCAGTTTCTATAGAAGAGGGAGATGCCTCACATTTGAATTTTGACATGTCAATAGATGTCATTTTTTCATTAATATATAGACAACTACTTTAATTATCCTATGTATTCAGATAGACAGTGTTAGGCAAATAGACCAGACTCAGATCAAGTGGCTCCTGAAGGATCATTTAATCAGGGTTAACATGTTTTGCTACTATGTCAGTCAAAGTTTAAGTTATTTATATAATGCAGCATTGCCATATTTAATTATTATCCCCTGCCAAAGGCAGCGGGATATAGTTTTGACGTCGTCCATCCATCCGTATTTATCCTGTCACGTGCCTATTTTCCTGACGGATAACAAGGTGACTGATAAACTTTTTGTTATTATGTCAGTAGGTCACATGACCGATGTTAATATGTCAGTTGGTCACATTACCTGTAGCCGAAACTACTTTTTTTTTTAAAAAAAAAGTTTCTTACCGAGACGCTTATTTCGTGAATACACAAATTTACGTCTACCTAGATCTAGTAGATCTAGACCTAGATCTACTGAATAAAAAAAGTTTAACAGAGCGAATTTAATTTCAATCGATACCCGTTAAACTAAATAATTCTTTCACTTCATTCTCTCAAACTTATATTCTTAGACCTAGTAGATCTAGATCTCGCGAAATTACCGTGTTTAGATAAATCCACATCAAGAATAATAAATCGTCTACTAGTAGATCCTGTATTCTATAGTCAGTTCTATTTTAATTCTATCGGCGTCTATCTCAACCGAGTCTAGAATAGAAATGTTATTAAGCTAGCCTTGACTTTTCTATTCTAGGCGAGGTTTAGATCAGCTTGTCTCAAACATCAAGTGACAGGTTCTTTTTCTCACATAACCAACCGGGGCAACGGTTTTGTTTTGAGCATTTTTTCAGTGGAATTCCAGTGACGTAATAACGCCTTTATAGTGACGTCATCAACAGTCTAGAGCCAGTAGAATCGGGTATACTTTGCGGTGCATTTTGTGGTACATTCGGTACAAAATAAAATATTTTTATATTTTGCTGTCGTGACAAGGATAAATAGAATATTTGGTTCCTAGCTTTGAATGAGAAATGTTATCTGGCTCGGCTTCTGAATATATCAGGTTCGCCTTCGGCTCACCTGATATATTCATCCGCCTTGCCAGATAACATTTCTCATTCAAAGCTAGGAACCAAATATTCTCTATGTCCTTACATTCCGGAGTCATATCTCAAAAACATTTTGAGTTTTTCCTTGAAACTTTGTATAAATGTTTAGTACCATAACAGTTTACAGGTATCACTCACGTTGACTATGGAACACAGGAGTAATGGCCCTTTGTTTGCCAAAAATGAAACATTTTTGCTTGTCCAAAGCCATTCCTCAGAAATTGTATGGAGTTTTTCTATGAAACTTTTTGTAAATGTTAAATAGATTAAGAACATGCTGCTCTGCAAGTATTATTTATATTGACCCTGGAACACCAGAATTATGACCCTTTGATTGCGAAAAATGTAACCGAGTAATGGTCCTTTGTGAGTGAAACACCTCACCTTTTTGTCTATCTAAGTTGTATCTTTGTGTAAGTGTTTAGTACCATTTATAAATAAATGTATCACTCATATTTACTTGGAACATCAGCGTTATGGTGCTTTGTTTGTGAAAAGCCCTTTTTTCCCACTGTTCAATAACTCAGTTAAATACTGAGTCCAGCACTTGTTGCGGGGGATATCAATTCTGACAGTGAATTTGCTTGTTCAGCTTTTCAATCCAAACTACAGTTTTATTTCAATTTTTACGAAGTTCGTAAATCACATCATTTATAGGCACATTGCCTTTAAGACTTGTGGTACATGTAGCTGAATGCAGGTAGAAAATTATGCTAAGCTCCTACATTTGATGTCTGCATTACTACTGTTCTGCATTAAGCATCCACCAGTCTGTGTGTATTCATTAAGTGGTTGCTATAGAGATGTTCTACTGCACTGAGATTGCTCCTGTGTTTGAAGGTAATGATTTTATGTATTGTTTACAGAGATAAATAGTTTGAGTCTTGCCAATCCTGCAACCATAGGGGAGGAGCGTCCACAGCCAAGCATGTTTGAAGGCAAACTAAAGCACTACCAGCTCAAGGTAAGTTTTAACCATTTACGCCATAAATATGCCTTCCTAACAGAGTAGACCCAGATCAGACAGACGGTCACAGACCCTGTATAAACCATTTGATCAGGGTTTGCTATGTTTGCCATAAGTATGCCTTTCTACGCCTTTGCAATTAGAGTAGACCCAGATCAGACAGGTCCTATAGGAACCATCTGATCAGGGTTTGCTATGTTTGCTTCTGGAATAATGTAGATCTGATTCTACAGTTTATGCCATGGCAAAGATTTCATGCGTTAACCCATTCCTCCATAGGCTATTTTTAGACCCAACCTCTTTGAATGAATCTACCCAAAAGGAGCATTTACTAGAGGAAAGTAAACTTTTAGAATTTTGTAGTTTGAAACCATTGTGATAAATAGAGCATTTGCTCCTATAGGAGCAAATGCTCTATTTATCACAACGGTTTCAAGAAGTGGTTATTACAGAGGCATAGAAAGGCGTATTTATTGAGGAAAGGGTTAATATGCCATTTTAAAAATTAATCTAATTAAATTTCATGAATGTCCATGGAGTAAAGGGTTTACAAGTAAAACAGGACATTGAGGGCCATATACAAGTTTACCTAGGTTGTCAGGAGGAAGATATTTTATGGACTGAAACAAAGCTGACGGTTCGTTTAACCCTTTCCCTCATAATTGCCTTTTCAAGCATTTGCAGACAGTAGACCCAGATCAGACAGATCCTAAAGGAGCCATCTGTTCAGGGTCTGCTCAGTTTGCTTATGACATGATATAGATCTGACTCTACAATGTTTGTCAAAGCAAAAAAATCCTTCTTAAAGTTTACATTATAAAGTTTCAGCTTGCATGAATATTCATCAGGTAATGGTTTAAAATCATCGATTGTCTTTAAATTGTATATGGCATGAAATTTCATGTTTATTTGTATTTTACACATGCACTCCTTAAATGTTCTATAATTATTCAAAGATATCATGAATAGCCGTAATAACATCATTATTGTGGATTTTTGTAGGTTTATTAATTCCTCTGTGAGCAAAGCAAACTGTTCCTTGGCAACCATATTTGTTTAGAATGTGAATTCACTTACTTATAGCGTGGAAAGTTAACTTGCCATAATGTACAGTATAACCTGTCATCAAAAAGAGTTCTAATTATGGGTCTGTAAGGTAGGTGGTAACTTAATGCAGGCCAAAAGTAATGTAGAAAGCTCCTACAGCTTTCTGTATTACTTTTGCCCCGATTTAAGCAACCACCTGCTTTTTAACACTCTTATATTCAATAAATGTATGGCCGCTTAAGACAGGTTCTACTGTATACAATTAGAAAAAAATGAAGGTAATTCTTTGAAATCTAAACTATGAATTGCTTTGGTCAGGGCATGAATTGGTTGGCCAGTCTGTACGACCAGGGTATCAATGGTATCCTGGCTGACGAGATGGGTCTGGGGAAGACTGTGCAGAGCCTTGCCTGTCTTGCCTACCTGGCTGAGGCCTACGGGATCTGGGGCCCTTTCCTGGTTGTGGCCCCTGCTTCTACTCTACACAACTGGCAGCAGGAATGCTCACGATTTATCCCCAAATTCAAGGTAAGTTTCGTAGTTAATTAGTGTCATTGTCTTGACTTGAAAATACTTATCAGGGTCCACTGTGTTTGCTTATGAAGTAATATAGGTATGATTCTATAGTTTCTGCCATTGCCAAAATTTCTGGTGTTCATGTGGCATTATAATCACATTGTCCGTCTGTCTGTTCTTCCATCCATCCATCCTGCCCAAATTTCGTGTCCCTTCCATAACTTTTTTATCTGTTAATGGATTTCAAAATAGCCTGGCACAAATGTTCATCACACAAAGACGATGTGTCGCGTTCAACTCCCTGGTCCAAAGGTCAAAGTCATCCTTCAGGGTCAAAGGTCGAGGGCATAGTGTTTCACAAACACATCTTGTTGCTTATAGCATTATATAGGTCTGTATCTACAGTTTCTGCCATACCTAAACATTCCTGTGTTCATATGCCATTATAAAAATGTAATGCCTTTGCAGAGTAGACCCAGGTCAGATGACAGATGCAGGTTATGCATTTACAAACAGCACACACATGCCATTATAACAATTTCAGCTAATAAGTATTCATAGTCAATATTTATTTCATGAATATTCATCGGATAAAGGTTAATGACAATGTTTTGTTGTTTCTGTGTATCAGATTGTACCATACTGGGGTAACACCCAGGACCGGCGTGTTCTGCGTAAGTTCTGGGACCAGAAGTGTCTGCACACAGAGGAGGCATCGTTCCATGTTGTGATCACCAGCTACCAGCTAGTCATACAGGATGTCAAGTACTTCCAGCGCATCAAGTGGCAGTATATGATACTAGACGAGGCTCAAGCTCTCAAGAGCAGTGCGAGGTAACTGTTTTACTCTATGTTACAAGCATTTTGGGGTTGGGTAGTTCAAATCCAGATGAGATGCTTAGTAATTCAACATCTGTTTAACCCTTTCCTCCATAAATACGCCTTTCTACACCTTTACAAACAGAGTAGACCAGATCAGACGGCTCCTATAGGAGCCGTCTGATCAGGGTCTGCTCTTTTTACTTAATGGAATAATATAGATCTGATTCTATAGTTTCTACTAAGGCAAACAATTCATGTGCTTATATGCCATTTTAAAAATTAATCTAATTAATATTCATGATGTCATCATTTCTTACATGAATATTCATGGGATAAAGGGTTAAGAGCCAAACTGTTTCACATTTTGTTCTTATTAACCCATTCTACACTGAATTTTCAAATATTGGTCTTTATAATTAGATTGAAATTGATTTCAGATTATGCTATATGATTTTGCTTGCTGTGTAAGTCTTGATCTTGTATTTCAGTGTGCGCTGGAAGATTCTGCTGGGTTTTAACTGTCGGAACAGGCTCCTACTGACAGGAACCCCCATACAGAACAGTATGGCAGAGGTATAAACACAGAGCTTGCACAAAACATTACTTGAACCCTTTACCTCACAAGGCCAAAAGTAATGCTGAATTTGAAACCCTTTCCCTGTTCTATGTTTATTTCAAATTTTAACACCTACTCGTATTCATGGGCAAAATAGATATAATGAAATATGGTACGTGGAACTTTGTATGCATTTGAAAGTAAAGAAAACGATCTATCATATTCCATTAGCAAACAGCAGACCCAGATCAGACGGCTCCTATAGGAGCCGTCTGATCTTGGTCAACTCTGTTTGCAAATGCGTGATAACACATTTATATGAGGGAAAGGGTTAATATGCATATTAAAGCCTTTGCAAACAGAGTCAACCAAGATCAGACGGCTCCAGTAGGAATATAGAATCTGCAGCTTTGACCTGGGCAAATACTTCTTGGTCATATGCCACTATTCAGAGCAACAGATAGAGGTGCGTACTCAGATACTAAAATAGCCATTTCTCAGCCAAACCCTATGTTGTGACTACTCCTTAGAATCATATCTTCGAGATGATTCTAAAGGGTGGTCACAACATTTGGTGGACAAATAAAGAAGTTATTCTTGAAAATGTTTTAATTTACACATCTTACCTGGACCTCTGCCATTATGTTATGCATCTTATCTTTTCCTCTGTGTAACACTCAGACCGTATTATTTAGGGAAAATGGCAGAAAAATCAAATTTGAGAATTGTAGCAGATGACAAATAAGGGTTCAATGTGGACCTTTTACTCCAGGGAGAGGCCTTTTGGCACCTTTGCAAACAAAGTAGACCCAGAGCAGAAGGCTCAGTTTTCTTGTAAAATATCACAGTTCTTTTTCTACAGCTTCTGCCATGGTTAAAATTTCTTGTTCTTAATACCATTATGAAAAATCAGTTAAGTATTATTCATACAGTCATTATTTCTGACATGAATATGAAGGATTATGCTATAATATTTCGTTCCAGCTCTGGGCTCTACTGCACTTTATTATGCCGACCCTATTTGACTCCCACGAAGAGTTCAACGAGTGGTTCTCTAAGGACATAGAGAGTCACGCCGAGAAACAGTCTGGAATAGACGAGAGTGAGTATCTCTTCGGCATCCCTTCTATTTAATTTAATTTCAAAGATCTGTTTCTTTAATTTCTAGAATGGCTACAGTGTTCCACCTTCCATATTTCATTATACCTATTATCTCCATGAATATTCAGTAGGTATTAAAAATTGGAATAGATATAAAACAGGGAAAGGGTTAAAGGGCTCTCAAGACCTCTCTGATCTCAGTCTACTTTGTAAATGCTGGTACAGTAGAACCTCTCTAATGCAACCACTTAATGAATAAACATGGATGTCTTCATGAGCAGGTGGTTGCTTAATGCAGGACAAAGGTAATGCAGAAAAGCTTTCTGCATTACTTTTGTCCTGCATTAAGCTACCACCTGCATCTAGCACCCAGAATTATACATCTTTTAGGTGGTCGCATTAGCGGGGTTGTACATTCATTTCGCCACATTCAATGGGTTAGGGATATTTGTATAACTCATGCTAATAAGAAATTTTCCAGAAACATTACAATGATTAGATTGTCAAACATTTTGGATCCTGATGTGATATCGAGTTCCTCAGAGTTCCATCTGTATTCAAAATGGCAAATGTTTGAATGGGAAAATACAAAAGCATGGAAAGACACAAACGAGTTTCAAATGACACGTTCTTGGATGCTCACATTTTCAGACCAGCTGTCTCGCCTTCACATGATCTTGAAGCCATTCATGTTACGGAGGGTGAAGAAAGATGTGGAGAATGAGCTCAGTGATAAGGTAGGATACGAAAATGTGGAAAAACAAAATGTTGACTAGTTTAGAAATTCTTTTTATGCCCCCGCCTTTAGGCAATGGGGGCATTAAATTTTACCCTTGTCTGTACGTCTGTCCTGTAAAATTTTCGTCACAGAGTTCTTGCCCTGTGTATGCTGGAATGGTTTGATATTTGGTCTGAAACATCATCATAGTGTGTTGTACTGTGTGTCCCCTTTTCAGGTCTGTCGTTCATCTACTTCCTGTTTGCAGACTTTTTGATTGAATTTTGGTGATTGTTTAATACAAAAACATTTCGTCAAATATTTCTTCGCTTGCGTAAGCTGCAATGATTTGATATTTGGTCTGAAGCATAATCATAGTGAGTTGTACCGTGTCTCCCCTTTTCAGGTCTGTCATTCATCTACTTCCTGTTTGCTGGCGGGGGCATCCGTGACCCATGGACATATTTTTAGCTCGTCTGTTTCGAACAAATCACGAGCTATTTCCAAACTCCGGCGTCCGCGTCGTCGTTGTCGTCGTCCGAAATCTTAACATTGACCATAACTTCTTCAATTTTTCATTTACAACCTTCATTTTTGGTATGCATGTTCATCTTGACAGTGACGACAGATGAGCTTTCCACCCACTTGTGATGCTCTTGTCTTTTATTTAGAATACAGTACAAGTTTTGTTTTATTCATTGAAATAACCATAACCCTTTACTCTATGAATATTCATGTACGAAATGATGACATCGTTAATATTAATTAGATTATTTGTTACAATTGCACATGGGGGGGTGTAGACCCTGATTAATAAACTCCTCTCTAGTTAGCAGTTTGATATCTACACTATTTGCCTTGAGTCTGTCTGAATACTTCACCCTTTACTCCATAAATACACCCCCAGAGACCTTCCTACCATGCAGGTTATTGGGCTAAATTGTCCCAGGGAATGTTTTTGTTTATTTGACAGAGATTATCTCCTCTGCCAAGAACTAAAATGTTGGCAGGTCGGTGGTTTTGGTACCATGCGCTGCTTTGCAGCGAATGAGATTGGCCGAAATCATCTTCCTGAAATCATCCCTCATCATCAATCATATTTATCGGCACTATATGACCTATACAGTGTCACAGTACTGTAAACCCAACTCACTCACTCACTCCATAAACACACCTTTACAAACAAAGTAGACCCAGACCAGATGGCCCCTAGAAGAGCCGCCTGATCAATGTGCTCTGTTTGCTTTGATAGGAAATTATATAGATATAATTCTACAGTTTCTGCCTGGGTCCATGTGCTATAATTACAATAAGTCAGATTAATCATCATGGCATCATTATTTCTTACATGAATATTCATGGAGTACAGGGTTAAGTAGCCATTTATTTATTGAAAATAGGAGTCTTTAAGATCAAATGGTTGCTTAATGCATGGCAAATGTAAATCTTCTATGTTAAGCTACCACCTGCCTAACAGACCCATAATTAGATCTCTTTTTCGATGGCTGATTAAGACAGGTTGTTTTGTATTTTCGTATCAATTCAAGTTGTGTTTCTGCTGTATGTACCCTAATTAGCCTGACTATTTAGAGGACAAATTTGGCAAATAGTGCAGACCCAGATCAGGCTGCTCCTGAGTCTACACCACTTGCTACAGTAAAACCCCTCTAACGTGACCACCAAAAATGGGCATAATTCTGGCTGGCAGAGGCTGGTTGTAGCTTAATGCAGGACGAAAGATATGCAGAAAGCTCCTTAACTTTCATCCTGTATTAAGCAATCACCTGCTTTAAACGACTCCAGTGGCTGTTTATTAAGTGGTCGCATTAGAGGGGTTTTACTGTACTATTTCAGTCTAATTTAAAGTCATCAAATTATGCCAAATAGAATTAGTTAGCTTTACAAACCAATAGAGATTGGAGATTTGATGTCGGAATATTTAGTTTAATTAGGATGTAGGGTGTAAAACATATCTAATCAAAATTTTGAGCAAAGAAGTATTGAGAACATTTTAGGCAGATGGCTGCTTAATGCCGTGTGAAAGTTGTGCAGAAAGCTCCTTTCATTAACCCTTTCCTTCATATAAACACTGCAGGCAGAGTAGACCCAGATCAGATGACTCCTATAGGAGCTGTCTGATCAGGGTCTGCTCTATTTGCTTTTGAAATTATATAGATCTGATTCTGCAGTTTCTTCCATGGATAAAATAGCCTGTATTTGTTTGTCATTATGAAAATTCATTGATATTCACGAATGTCATTATTTCTTACATGAGTAAAGGGTTAAAAGCTGATGACGATAATTATTTGAGTGTTCAGATTAACGAGGTTTGCTGGACAAATATTTGTGCAAACAAATTTGCTCAGCAAGCTATAGGTTAACCCTTTCCCTGTTCTGTGTTTATTTCAAATTCCAAGACCTACTGAATATTCATGGACAATAGTTATAATGAAATATGGAGGATAGAACATTGTGGCAATTTTAGAAAGGAAAGAATCAGATCTATCAAATTCCATTGGCAAACAGAGCAGACCCTGATCAGACGACTCCTATAGGAGCCGTCTGATCTGGGTCTACTGTGTTTGCAGATGCGTGAAAACATGTTTATATGAGGGAAAGGGTTAAGGGTCATGTTTCACCTGAACAGCTGTTGTCTGATCTTTCCAACATCACATAGAGTCATTTCATTGTGATTTCAGATTGAGGTGCTAGTGTACTGCCCGCTGACGCGGCGTCAGAAGATGCTGTACCAGGGCATCAAGAATAAAATCTCCATTGATGATCTCCTTAACACAGCCATGTCTAACACATCTCAGGCCCAGTCCACTGCTAACAGTCTCATGAACCTAGTCATGCAGTTTCGTAAGGTGAGAATAATTCCAATACACTAAATATTCAACGCAAACTTCGGCAAATAATTTTGGTGCAGATCAAAGCAGCTTCTCTGTTAGTTCGTTAGTTTCATTTAAACCATTTCCTCATCGGCTATTTTTAGGCCCAACCTCTTTGAATAAATCTACTGAAAAGGAGCATTTACTAGGGAAAAAGGAAAATTTTAGAATTGGGTAGTTTTGAAACCTTTGTGATAAATAGAGCATTTGCTCCTGTGGAGTAAATGCTCTACTTATCACAGTGGTTTCAAAAAATGACTTTTTACAGAGATGTCAATATGAGGGAATGGGTTTAGGTTATAAAATTGGTGCCAAATTCACTTAATCAGTCTTACGAACGGGCGGAGAGAGGACACTGGGTGGCTTAGTAATAACGGTAAATACAATAGTTTGTCTTGCAACTTTTTACCTGCCTTAATTGTTGCTTGCTCCAGTTATTTCAGAGTTTTGGGTTATTTTCTGTGGTTTTGTAAAGCATATGGATTTTTTTCCTCTTTTACCCTTCCCTGTTTTTATACGCCCACCTAATAAAGGTGGTCGTATATTGTCGTGGCCCTGTCCGTCCGTCCGTTCGTTCGTTCGTTCGTTCGTCCGTCAACATTTTGTTTGTCCGCAGTTTTCTGGGAAAACTATTTGACAGATATTAATGAAACTTCACACAAATGTTAAATGCATCAAGATCTGAAGCTGAGTTGATTCCGAGGTTCATTTGATTTTTCATTTCAGAGTTATGGCCCTTGTCCTTAAAAATATGCAAATAGTTTGTCAGCTGTTTTCTGGGAAAACTGTTTGAGAGATATTAATGAAACTTCACATAAATGTTTAATGCATCAAGATCTGAAGCTGAGTCCATTCTGAGGTTCATTTGATTTGTCGTTTCGGAGTTATGGCCCTTTTACTTAAAAATAATGCAAATACATGCAAATAGTTTGTCTGTTGTTTTCTGGGAAAACTATGAGAGATATTAATGAAACTTCACACAAATGTTAAATGCATCAAGATCTGAAGCTGAGTTGATTCTGAGGTTCATTTGATTTTTCATTTCAGAGTTATGGCCCTTGTCCTTAAAAAATATGCAAATAGTTTGTCCGCTGTTTTCTGGGATAACTATTTGAGAGATATTAATAAAACTTCACACAAATGTTTAATGCATCAAGATCTGAAGCTGAGTTGATTCTGAGGTTCATTTGATTTTTCATTTCAGAGTTATGGCCCTTGTCCTTAAAAATATGCAAATAGTTTGTCAGCTGTTTTCTGGGAAAACTGTTTGAGAGATATTAATAAAACTTCACATAAATGTTTAATGCATCAAGATCTGAAGCTGAGTCCATTCTGAGGTTCATTTGATTTGTCGTTTCGGAGTTATGGCCCTTTTACTTAAAAAATATACAAATACATGCAAATAGTTTGTCCGCTGTTTTCTGGGAAAACTATTTGACAGATATTAATGAAACTTCACACAAGTGTTAAATGCATCAAGATCTGAAGCTGAGTTGATTCTGAGGTTCATTTGATTTTTCATTTCAATGTTATGGCCCTTGTCCTTAAAAAATATGCAAATAGTTTGTCCGCTGTTTTCTGGGAAAACTATTTGACAGATATTAATGAAACTTCACACAAATATTAAATGCATCAAGATCTGAAGCTGAGTTGATTCTGAGGTTCATTTGATTTGTATTTTTGGAGTTATGGCCCTTTTACTTAAAAAATAATGCAAATACATGCAAATAGTTTGTCCGCTGTTTTCTGGGAAAACTATTTGACAGATATTAATAAAACTTCACACAAAAGTTTTAAGCAACAAAATTTGAAGCTGAGTTTATTTTGAGGTTCATTCAGTTTGTCTTTACAGAGTTATGGCCGTTGCACTTTACAAAAATCTGCAAAAATGAGGATTAGCTGTAACTTTTTTATTTAATAAGATATTCACTTCATTTTTTTAAAAAATAGTATCACCTTAATATGGAAATCAAGATCTGAAGCACAGATTAGAAAATGTCAACACTTATAAGGCATGTTGAATCAGAGAAAGTTTGCAAGTGGGCGTATTATGTACCGTATGCGGTACTCTTGTTAATATGTATATTCTTAATTTCAATACCTACTGAATATTAATGGGCAAAATAGTTATAATGAAATATTGAAGGTGGAACATTGTAGCCATTTTAGAAATTAAAGAAAAAGATCAATCAAACTCCATGAGAAAAAAGATCAATCAAATTCCATGAGCAAACAGAACAGAGCCTGATCAGACAGCTCCTATAGGAGCTGTCTGATCTGGGTTAACTCTGTTTGCAAATGCATGAAAAAGCACTTATATGAAGGAATGGGTTACGTCATTGCTTGTTAAGTAATTGTCATCAGCTTGTTCTGTCTTTTATGATCATGTAAGATTTTTGTGTGTTGTTTGGGTTTCTCTTAAAGATATATAGAGTTTCAAACAGGTTGGGTCCTGATGAAATGCCAAGTCACTTGGCATCTCATCTGTGGTCATATACATGTACCAAATTACAGACCAGTTAACCCATTCCCTCATATTGACGACTCTGTAAAAGTCGCTTTGTGAAACCATTGTGATAAATAGAGCTTTTGATCGTTAGGAGTTATTTATCACATTGGTTTCAAAACCATACAGCTCTAAATATTTCCTTTTCTCTGGTAAATGCTCCTTTTCAGTAGATTTATTCAAAGATGCTGTCAGAGTCAGAATGTTTAACCCATTCCCCCCAAGTGTAGGAGGGAATGGGTTAAATTCACCATTAATATGTATGATGTCATTATTTATTACATGAACATTGGTCAGACCAAGTAAGTACTGATTTTATTGAACAAAGCATTGACTTTTCAAATTTTGCTTCGCAGGTGTGCAATCATCCAGAATTGTTTGAGCGGCAAGAAATTCGCTCATCTTTCTACTGGAAACAGGAGACATGTACTATTCCGAAACTTGTATATAGGGATGGTAAGTGTTGAACGCAGAGCAACAGATAAATTTGCGTACTCAGATACTAAAATCGTCATGTCTCCACCAAACCTATGTTGTGACCACTCATTAGAATCGTATCTTTGAGACAATTCTGAAGAGTGATCAGAACATAGTGTTTGATGGAGAAATATTAGTTATTTTTGAAAATGTTTTAATTTACGCATTTTATCTGGACCTCTGTTGCACATTTGAACAACTTTTGATTAACCCTTTCCCAAATAGAAATGCCTTTTCACTCCTTTGAAAACAGAGTAGACCCAGGTCAGACAATTCCTGTAGGAACCGTCTGATCAGAATCTGCTGTGTTTGCTTATGAAATCATCTAGATCCGATCCTACAAATTTTCTCTTAGCCAAAAATTTCCTTGAAAATGTTACATAATAAAATTTCAGTTAATGAATATTGATGAAGTGAACAATTCTTGCCTAAATTTTCATTAGAGAAATGGTTAACATGCAAAACATGTGTTTTAATTTTCAAAATTTGGTTTTCCTTTTAAAACAAACAAGAGTTGAATCATAGATGGGTTTTAACCTTTTTCCTGCATATACAGATTTTTACGCCTTTGCTAACAGAGCAGATACTGATCAGACAGCTCCTGTAGGGTCTGTGCTAACAGCAGATACTGATCAGACAGCTCCTGTAGGGTCTGTGCTAACAGCAGATACTGATCAGACAGCTCCTGTAGGGTCTGTGCTAACTAGGGCTGTCACGGTTAGACAATTCTTGAACCGGTTAATCGGGAGCGCCGAACCGAACCGTAACCGGTTAACCGCCATGTTTATCATCCGTGTCAGACTGTATATAGGATAAAGCATGGAGCGCTATATATTCGGAAATTAAATCCTATTTGGGTCGATATAAGACTTGAAAACCCTGTTGACATCCTGCTTGACTCATATGTTGACCGAAATCATATAACCATTCATTTCAATCTGAAAGATTTATGACGAAAGTGAAAGTAAGAATTGTGTTTTCCTTTCGAGTCTCAACTTCCGCTAGACTGGTCTACAGTAAAATTATCAACTTCCGTTATGAATGTGTGCAGACTAAAAGTGCAGGTTCGAATGCCCTTCCACAATACCGTAATGCTTGTAAAAGTCATAGTTCACACTACACAGAGATGAGGAAAACTGGATAAAATTGAGAACGAACAAACATTTGGTTTATTGGTAGACAAGTGTACATGATAAACCACCGTAAGGCAAGTGGAAGACTGTGTTACCTTTCAATTAGATTTGAGAACTAGAGGCAGTTTTTTTAAAAAATTACAATTAGCATGTAAAGGTGATACGTAGCTCGACGTGAATTAAATGAAATAAGAAATGATACGTATGTGGTTTACAGCCCCGAATAGTCAGATACTTGCGCTTTTCTCCATTATAGAATGTCAAAGGGAAACAAAATGACTTGAATGAGATATGATTGTATAAAGTAATATTTTAAGCGTAATTTACCTTCCCAAATTATTACCGGCGGTTCACGGTTAGTGAAATTTTGAACCGGTTAGAACAAAGAACCGAACCGCCAACGATTAACCGAGTAACCGTGACAGCCCTAGTGCTAACAGCAGATAATGATCAGACAGCTCCTGTAGGGTCTGTGCTAACAGCAGATAATGATCAGACAGCTCCTGTAGGGTCTTTCTGATCAGTACCTGCTCTGTTTTCCTATGGAATAATAAAGATCTGATTTTACACTTTTTGTCAGGGCAAAAATTCCCGTTTTATATGCTATTATAATAAAGTCAGTTAATTAATATTCATACAGTTTTTATTTCTTACATAGTGTTAGACGACTAACTTTGACGTAGCATCTCAAATCCGCCAGTAGTTTGCTTATGTTATTATTATACAGACACTAATTAATGGGTCTGTAAGGCAGGTGGTAGCTTAATGCAGATCAAAAGTAATGCAGAAAGCTCCTATAGGAGCTGTCTGCATTACTTTGCCCTGCTTTAAGCAACCACCTGCTTTTGAACACTCCTATATTCAATAAATGAATGGCTACTTAAGACAGGCAGGGTTCGAAATTAACAGTGGCAAGTGGCAGTTTTGCCACCAGAAATGTCCCAACTTGCCACCTGATCATAAAGTCAGTGGCAAAATCTTGCCACCAGAAATAATTGGATGGAAATCAAAACAATCAGAAAAATACTTCAAGAATTATCAGAACCCTGTTTGTTTTTCTTGCTTGTTGAAAATTTCCAAACATTGCTTTCAATTTTCCTATTTTGACACCAGGTAAGAGCAATTTTTCCACCAACTTTCAGATCAAGTGGCCAGTACTTGCCACCAGGGACAAAATTTCAAACACCGAGACAGGTTCTACTGTTTTTATCTGCCAAGTCCTAATTTGTCAATACTCTCCCTGTAGATTATAAAAAGTACTGAGCAATAGATAAAGGTGCATATTCTAATACTGAAATCCTCATTTGTCCTCCAAATTCCGTATTGTAACCACTCTTTAGAATCGGCTGGCATAGACAATTCTAAAAAGTGGTCACAATATAGGGTTTGTTGTGAAAATAAAGGAGCTATTCTTGAAAATATTTTATTTGGGCCTCTGGACTACCTTCAAAATTATACTGTTTGGCTGAGACGTAATGACCCGGGTGGACTAGTACACCTCTTATCTGCAGCTGTGATGTTTGTACTTTTCCAGGTATTGTTGGTACCAGCTTGCCCAGTCAGTCACGGTTGTTGTACAACCTCTTGTATATATACAACACATACCATGTACATTCATCATTGTTCCATTCCTGTCACAAACAAGGTATGTTGTCGTCATCTCCATGCAATGGTACTATTTAACTGGGAGATCAGGTTTACTGCAATCTGTGAACAGTGTATACCTACATCGGAGGGTTCCTTGAGGAGCCCTTTGATCAGTGTATGCACTGTTTGTCATTTAAAATTCTAATATGACAGTCAGGTGAATATGAAGAATATGCCGTTTGTTTTTGAAAATTCACATTCCAAGAGTAAAACATATCCTGAATCCCCAGAGTGCTGTTGTTATATATATTGCTTATTCTGTTTTAATTTTGAAGAAATGATGTCCTGTTTTAACAAGGCAGATCCTTTTAACCCATTCCCCCATATTGATAACTTTTGAAGACTCTGTAAAAGTTACTTTGTGAAACCATTGTGATAAATAGAGCATTTGCTCCTATAGGAGCAAATGCTCTATTTATCACAATGGTTTCAAACTACAAAATTCTACAAAATTTCCTTTTCTCTAGTTGATGCTCCTTTTTGGTAGATTTATTCAAAGAGGTTGTATCTAAAAATAGCCTATGAGGTAATGGGTTAAGATGTCTACTGAAAGAACTGCAGTATGTGATTGTTTTTCGTCTACACAGTTTGTTAAGATTATTTAACAAATATTCAGCATTCTTGGTGTTCATTTACTTCTGTTTATCACCAGTGATAGATTCAATGTGATGAAGCACAATCATGTTTTTAGTTATTTATTTTTGTGTTACCATTTCTTGCAATTTGGATCCAGTTAGATTTGGTCTCGTGTTGATCTAAACTGTTTGACCCTCTTTGCCATGTTTTGTTTTATGTTGGAAGTGTGGGGGGATGTAGGAATTTTTTAAAGAAACACTTGTCTAAAGTGTTGACATTGACTTTATGCAAAGTACAGTAAAACCTCTCTACAACGACCACTAAATTACATCAAGTTGTTTTTTGTTAAAGACAGGTGGCTGCTTAAAGCAAGGTTAGAGTAAAAACTGTTTTACTTTCACCTTGATTTAAGCAGCCACCTGCCCAAATACCAACTAATTAACACAATTTATTGGCCGTTATAGAGTGGTTTTACTGTATGTTATGTAAAATCTACTGTCAGAGTGTAACTCTTTGTATGCTTAATTTTGTCATCTGTTGCAATTCTCAAATTTAAATTTTCTTCGATATTTCCATATAATTACAGTGTGCTATGTATGAAAGTTTTTAGATCTTGATGAGATGCCAAGTTAATTTGATGTCTCATCTGGATCCAGACTAATATAAATACATAGATATGAATCAAGATTTTTCCTCAAGCGTGTAAAATGCAAATGAACTACGGTGATCAGTACAGAGATAATGTACCATAAGTCATGTTTATACTTGACCCTTTACCTCATAAGCTATTTTTTAGATCCAGTCTCTTTGAATAAATCTACTGAAAAGGACCATTTACCAGATAAAAAGGAAATGTTAGATTTGTGTAGTTTAGAAACCATTGTGATCAATAGAGCATTTGCTCCTAATGCTCTGTTTATCACAATGGTGTCAAAAGGCTTCGAAAGGCATCAATATGAGGGAATGGGTTAACTCTTTACTTCAGGAATGTTTGTTGAAAATTCCATGACTACATGAGATGAATTTTGTAATGAACAAGAGTATTTTGGCTATTTCAGAATACTGCGGGTACTGCAGAATACTGTGTATGATCATATGAACATTGTTTGTTTCAGAAACGTCTTCATCTGTAAATAGTTGTTTCTCATTCCTGCGTTTCATCAACATGTCCCCAGCAGAGCTCAACTCACACATGCTTGGAGGCTTACTCGTCAGGTTGGTTACTTGGACCGGTTATATCAGAGTTGCTTGGCCCATTATCTCATAGACATACCTGTTGATGCCTTTACAGAATAGATCCAGATCAGACAGCTCCTGTAGGAGTCATCTGATTTGGGTCTGCTCTATTTGTTGATGAACTAATATAGATCTGATTCTACAGCTTTTTCCACGATCAAAATGTTCCATTATTCACATGCCACAATAAAAAATAATCCGATTGATATTCATGATTTTATAATTCCCCACACAAGAAAGTTGCACTGGATATACAGTTTCTACCAATACCAAAACTTCTTGTGCACACATATCCTTAATAAAAATTCAGATAATAAATATTCATTGTCAACAGATAAAGGGTTACACAATGACAGGCCATTCCACTTTGAAGAATCCGCATTCAGAATGTTAATTAACCAGGTACAAGCCTTTACTGCAATATTCAAAAAAAATTTTACACTATTGAATAATATAGAGCATTTATCCTGATCAGATGCCATGTTACTCTGTTTTTAATCTGGATCCAAGCTGTTCGCAAATTGCATTGATGGTGAGATTAGCAGAGGATTAACCCTTTCCTCCTTTCCTTCCTTTCAGAGTGGACCCAGATCAGAGGCTCCTATAGGAGCTGTCTGATCAGGGTCTGCTCTGTTTGCTAATGGAATTTGATAGGTTTGTTCAGTAGGTATCAAAATTTGGAATAAACATAGAACAGGGAAAGGATTTACCCATAGTTAATGTATGTAATGTGATGTGTGTTTCAGGTGGCTGTCAGTATTTTTGTGTTTGAAGGCTTCCTACACGTTACACCATGAACATGTATGGCACTCATCTGGTGAAGTCAGGCAAGTACATCCTAGGCAAAATATGGAAAATTGTCAAACGCTGCCCACCCTCCTTCCCATCCCACCCCCAAACCACACAGCCTCAATTTGATCTTGTATTTGTGTTGGTTGTATTGATGTCAAAGTAAATTTTGTGTTCGTGAATAAAGGATCTTGCACTAATCAGGGAGACATAACTTCTGTGTAGTTAGTCTGTCTTAACCCTTTCCCTCATAAACGCCTTTTCACACCTTAGCAAACAGTAGATCCAGATCAGATGGCTCCTTGTGGGAAACCCATTTGCAAACAGACTAGACCCAGATAAGATGGTTCCTGTAGGAAATGTCTTATCAGGGTCTGCTCTGTTTGCTTTAATAGAAATTGTAATAGATCTGATTCTACAGTTTCTTAATCTCTCCTGTGTACATATAAATATACATATTTGTGGTGTATTATTTCTTACATGAATATTGAACAGTTATTTGAAATAATTGAAAACAGTATTAACCCTTCTCTTGCTGAATTTTAAAATACATTTCTCCTTCTTTACCCATGCCCTGTTGTACAATTACATATATCTTCACTGTGTACAAGTATTTCGCTGTGCAATCACTGCTTTGAAGTGCACTGGTTGCACACTCAACTTGTAAATAGTGCAGACCCTGATGAGACAGCTCCTGCAGGAGCTGTCTCATCTGGGTCTTCACTATTAACAGGTAGGTATATTGACATGAATAGCAAGCGCAGAGTTAAAAAAGGCAAGGATTCAAGCTGTTTAACCCTTTCCCTGTTCTGTATTTTTTTGAAATTTCAATACCTACTGAATATTCATGGACAAAGTAGTTATAATGAAATATGGAAGGTGGACCATTGTAGCCATTTTAGAAAACTAAAGAAATAGGTCTATCAAATTCTATTAGCAAACAGGGCAGACCCTGATCAGATGGCTCCTATAAGAGATGTCTGATCTGGATCTACTCTGTTTGCAAATGTGTGAAAAGGCATTTATATGAAGGAGAGGATTAAAAATATGTTTGTGGTTTTGAATAGAGATATAAGGAAGAAATCAATTAAACTGGACTTTCGAGCTGCAGCATACTCTAGGAAAGGTTTGACTAAGATTAAAACAATTATCTTAAGGTTAGTATCTTTCTCCTGGATTTCAGATGGCGGCCTTACTTGCATAATAAGAGTTTTCTGCTCGAGCCTGTGAGGACAACGCATTTTACAAACATTCAGGCCAGTCCCATTCTGTCACCCCTTGTGTTCACTGGATACAGCAGTCCTGTATACACTCATCAGAGTCATGTGATCCATCATATACCCGAGACCGAGTCACACAGACAGATACGTAGACGTCATCTGCATATTGGTCTTCTACGGAAACAGATAAAACACACTCCGCAGTCTCCTACAAAGGTATGCCATAGGTCTCGAGTAGATTAGCACCTTGGATATGGGAAACGAGTGTACTGGAATTTGCAAACTGAAGATCGTGATCATAGGATCAAGGTCACTGTTTTGTCATTCAAAACTTTCTTGCAAATTATACCCTTTCACACTGAATGGACACTATCGTTGAACAATGATGGACCATTCCACATTGAAAATTCAGCATACAGATGCAGTCAGAAACCCTTATCTGTATCAGGCAAGGCCATTCAGATCTTGCATGCTTGTGATAGAAGGACATATGAGATTAGTTCGCTGGAAAAAGATTATGTCAGTAGATATATTTAACAGAAAATAAAAGAGTTTGTCAAAAGTTGCCTACTGTTAGATAAATGTTTAAACGCGCCTATCAACGGGATAATATTAATAATTTACCTTACTCCTTCATCATGGCCTGTATTATTCCACCAGCAAATAAAGCAGAGCCTAATCAGATGGCTCCTACAGGAGCTGACTGATCTTGGTCTTCTCTGTTTGCAAATGGGTCTCCTACAGGAGCCATCTTAACTGTGTATACTCAGTCATCTGTGTAAGGAAAAGTGTGTATATGTAGAAATAAAGATCTGTTACTCATTATTTTCATCTCAGCAAAAATATAACCAGCTAGTAAATGTTAGATACAGAATCACCCATGCTGTCGTGTTTGCTATCTTGTCAGAGCCCAAAGTCTCCACTGAGCCCACAGATGCCGGAGTTGATGGCCCATGTTCACAAACACCGCCCGTCTCAGACCAGATACTGCCAGCCCACTGCGATACCCCAGTTTCTGTACTACAGGACTCCCAAGGTAGGTCACTCAGTAGCTCGGGAAAATGAACACTCTGGCTAGCTTTAAATGGCACAAAATTGTAATTACATTCTTCAACAGTTAAAATAATTTGTAAAACTTCTCTCTTGTTAGGCCCTGAGAATAATGTTTTCTTTCAGTTCTTTCCAAATTCATGATCAATTTATGTGAAGAAAAGTGAGGAAAAAAAATGGATCCTGATGAAATGCTGTCCGAGTCACTCATATAAACTTTGTAATAGGGAAGTAGACCTTGTACTTGTGTGTGTCTGTCTGTTGTGCTTTTTCCCCAAAACAGCTAGGCAGATTTCAATGCCACTAAACCTTCACAGCACTGGTCACCATGAAGTATAGTCGTGCATATTGCCAGGATGATCTGGTTTGATTATTTTTCTCAGACTTGTGTCCCCTTGAATGATAAAAAAAATCATAGAATCCAATTTCTCATAAATGACTGGCCAGGCTAATCTAGACCACTGAATACTTGTTAACTCTTTTCCTCCATAAATATGCCTTTCTATGCCTCTGTAACAGTCACTTCTTGAAAAGTCGTCAATATCAGGGAATGGGTTAAACAAATATACTTTCAAACTTTGTTCATTTATGATTGTGTTTGTATCTGTACAGGGTAAACTCTACTCAATAGATGGATCATGCACATTGTAATGCCTTTGCAAACAGAATAGACCCAGATCAGATGGCCCCTGTATGAGCCCTCTGATCTGGGTCTGCTGTAGGCTTATGGAATAATACAGATCTGATTCTACAGTTTCTGCCATGGCAAAAAGTCTCATTAATATTCATCATGTCATTATTTCTTAAATGCATCTTCATGGAATATAGGGTGAACCTAATACCTCACAAAGGATATTTTTAGACCCAACCTTTTTTAATAAATCTACTGAAAAGGATTTATCAAAATGGTTTCTAACTAAAAAATTCTAAAATTTCCTTTTCTCTAGTTAATGCTCCTTTTTGGTAGATTTATTCAAAGTGGTTGGATCTAAAAATAGCCTATGAGGGAATGGGTTAACCCTTATCTCAATGAAAAAAAATGTCTGCTCAAATTTTACTCGTGTGCAAGTTTGACTATTTCCAATAAATGACTGAGTGTTAACCCTTTCCCTGTTCTGTTTATTTCAAATTTCAATACCTACTGAATATTCATGAATGAAATAGTTATATTGTAACATGGAAGGTGGAACATTGTAGCCTAAAGAAACAGATCTATCAAATTCCATAAGCAAACAGAGTAGACCCAGATCAGACGGCTCCTAGGAGCCGTCTGATCTGGGTCTTCTCTGTTTGCAAATGCATGAAAACATGTTTATATGAAGGAAAGGGTTAAACAGCTTGGATCCTGATGAGACACGGAGTTACTCAGCATCTCTTCCGGATCTAAGCTGTTTACATATGCTAGTCAAGCTGTTTACATATGCTAGTCAAGCTGTTTACATATGCTAGTCAAGCTGTTTACATATGCTAGTCAGCTGTTTACATATGCTAGTCAAGCTGTTTACATATGCTAGTCAAGCTGCAGGTAGTGGGATAGGAGTTAACAGTTTGTGGACATGAATATTCATTTAAAAGATAATGATGTCATGAATATGGATTAGATTATTTTTTATAATGGCACGTGGACACAAGAATATTTGGCCATGGCAGAAACTGCAGAATCTATATTAAAATAAGCAAATAGAGCAGACCCTGATCAGATGGCTCCTGATCTGGGTCAACTCTGTTTGCAAAGGCGTAGAAAGATGTTTTTATGGAGTAAAGGGTTAGTATGGAAATCTTCATCAGAGATACAGATAAATGTTCATACCAAAATACTAATATCGCGATTTCTCCATCAATCCCTATACTGTGACCACTCTTTAGAAGCGTCTCAAAGAGACAATTTTAAAGAGTCGTCACTGTATAGAGTTTGTGGGGAAATAAAGAGCAATTGTTGAAAATGTTTAAATTTATGCATCTTATCTGGACCTGCTTTATGTATTTAAGGTACAAGCAAAGACACGTCAGTCGTACACAGCTGACCGAAGTGCTCAGTGGAACAGTCTAAAGGCAGAGCTGTGTGGAACCCAGACTGCCATGCACTCACTGCAGTACGGTACGCCAGAGATTTACGATGAAGTGCGATGGTGGACTAGGTGGCGCTTCTTCCCCTCCCAACCCGGTGGTCTCATGGGAACGTGTCCCAAGCATGGTTTCTCTGGAGTGTATGTACCGGGTAAGTAGCATGTTGTGTTACTGTGTAGCATCTGTTCTGCTTTGAATGTTTGTATGTCCCCACCTATAATAGGTTGCCTCACATCAGGGAAATTAAATTTGTTCAAGGTCTTTTAATTTTGAGGACAGTCTGGGAAATTTGTTAGGCAAATGTCAGGTAATTCGAAAAAATGAGATTCAAGGCCATATATTTTTAACCGGCTATAAAAATTTGACAGGAAGACTAAATGTTTCAATGTAACGTGTCAGGGAGATTTGGAATTATGTCAGGGAATTTGTTTTCACTGAGTTGTGGCTACTTTGTATGAGGGAGCATATAGAGTTTGTCTTGTACTTCCCTCTGTATATATGTCCCGAAAATCTTAGGGGCATCCATGGCCGAGTAGTTATGGTCTTTTACTGACAATCGCTAAGCCCCTCACCACTGTGGTTCGAATCCCGATCTTGGCATTTGGATTTTATATGCGAGGAAGCCTTCCAGCTGGCTTGCGTAGTTCGCTGGTTCTACCCAGATGTTCTTCTGTGCGTGAAATGATGGAATATGTTTTGTGCACAGAACTTCAGGGGTCTTCCACCTGTAATTAGCTGGACATCATGATATGACTGAAATACTGTTAAAGCGACATAAAACCCGATAAAACCAAACCAATGCAATTAGAAAATTTGTCCTTAAGTGTACAGACTGTATTGACCGTACCCTAATTACACATAGTATTTTGACAGACAAATTTAGGCAAAAAGTGTAGACCCAGATCAAACATCTTCCGAAAGAGAAGTTTGATCGAGATCTTGAATATTTACTACCATGTCAGTCTTACTTGAAGCTTTCAAAATGATGCCAAATTGAATCATTTATTTAGCTTTACAAAGCAGCGGAGAGTGGGAAATTAGGTGTCGGAATACTTAGGGAAATGTTGCAATACAAGCAGGGGAGGGTATGCAGCTACAGCTCATTCATTTACACACATTTGAACTCATGTAATTTCCCTAATTACATTTATGTACATGTTGTTAGTTTTCAGCAAGATATTAACCATTTTCATCCCTGGATTTTCAAAGTGAAATAGCCCATAGCTATGATCAGTGGTTAATTATAGAGTCCACTCAGTAGGACAGGCTCACACTTTGCCAGAAGATTTTGAATGACAAACATTGCAGACCCTGATCAGAGGGCTCCACTAGGAACCCTCTGATCTGGGTCTACACTGTTTGCAAATGACAGTGCATGCCTGTCCTAGGTAGAAATGAGAAATTAACTTGCTGATAGGTTTTGAATGACGAGCAGTGCAGTCCATGATCAGAGGGCTTCTCTAGGAGCCCTCTGATCTGGGTTCTTGGTATACACTGTTTTCAATTGACAGTACATGTGGGTATCTGGGTTGAAAGGGTTTAGTATGTTTTTACACATAAGACATGAAATCTCTTTTATGTAATGTAATCAGTGATTGAGATTTCTAGGTCTTTGAAGCTTAAACTCTTTCGATGCCGTGAGCAAATTTGTTATCGCCATTGAAAACAGTTTCTTCCAGTCCAGATGAGACATCTCATTAGAATCCAAACTGTGACACATTTTTTATTTAAACAAAAAGGAAAGCAGATGACAAATTCAGTGCATGTCAGCGAATGTAAATTCTTTCAACAATGAGTGAATTTTTTGTGATAAACTTTTCAAGCAGTGAGTTAGTAGTTCATAATCTTAAAATGATTTTTTCTAGCCTTCTTTGATCTTTAATACTGATTTGGAAGGAATCAAACAGAAAAGATTGCTGACTTATCATCATAATACAGAGAAATAGGCAAGATGCGTAAATTGACTAGCTGCTCAGTTTCTACATCAAACCCCATGTGACCATGGTCTCTTCTAGATGATTTTTAGAATTATCACAACATAGGATTTAGTGGAGAAATGACAAGTTTAGTATTTAAACCATCGTGATAGAGCATTTGGTCTATTTGAGCAAAAGCCAAAAGCTCTATTTATCGTAATGGTTTCAAAACTACACAGTTCTAAAATTTTCCTTTTCTCTAGTAAATGCTCCTTTTCTGTAGATTTATTGGAGGTTAGATGTGAAAATAGCCTATTAGGGAATGGGTTAAATATGCTCCTTTATCTATAGCTTATATAACATCTAAGTGGTTGTGATTGATTTTGTTTAATTTTGCATTAAAGATAGTGTATTAATCAAATTGACGTTAGTAATGGGTATGCAACACGAGTACACGGTAATTTGTACAAGCATTTCACTTTAGAATTGTCAGGAAGAACAAGTAGATTTTAGTTAACAGAGTTGTAGATAAGGCTTACTGATCTATCAAAATCTCAAGAGTTGAGTACCAATGCATTTGTTTATTCAGTTTTTAATATGATACAAGACATTGTATAACTCTTCTCATGGTAGGTGTGTGTGATCTGGCACGCATTTCTAAAAAGCTTGGATCCAGATGAGATGCCAAGTAGATCAGCGTCTTATTTGGATTCAAGCTGTCCGACACTCTGTCAGTGATTTCTTCAAAGCTTGAATGAAACTGATGGAATTATAAACTGTAACATCAGGTTTGAATAGACTTTACTTCTATGTTTTCAGCATGAAAACAAGAGTGATGTGATTTACTTTGTGATTTTGTCACGATAAGAGTCTCCTTAATATTGCTTCATCAATTATAAATATGATATTTTCCTTCCTGTATATGTTTACAACCCTCTTAACCCTTTCCTCCATACATACGCCTTTCTACGACTGTAAAAATCACCTATTGAAACCATTATGATAAATAGAGTATTTGCTCCTATAGGGGCAAATGCTCTATTTATCACAATGGTTTCAAACTACAAAATTCTATCATTTTCCTTTTCTCTAGTTAATGCTCCTTTTCGGTAGATTTATTCAAAGTGGTTTGATATAAAAATAGCCTTTGAGGGAATGGGTTAAACCTTTTGAATGCTGAATTTTCAAAGAGGAATGGTCTATCATAGAGTAAACCATTGTGATAAATAGACCATGTCCTCCTATGTAGCAAATGCTCTATTATCACAATGGTTTCAAAAGGTTTCAGTATGAGAGAATGGGTCAGAATATTTATACAGTAAAACTTCGATTATCTGAACACTAAAATACGTATTATTATCGACCTTTAAGACAGGTGGCAGCTTAATGCATGGTGAACGTCATGCAGAAAGCTCCTCTAGGAGCTTTCTGCATGACCTTCACCATGCATTAAGCAGCCACCTGCCTAAAAGGGTCTAAATTCTTCTCTACCGAAAATTCGGATAATCGAGGTTTTACTGTATATAAGAAATAATGATACCATGACTACTAAATTTGCTGAATTTGTATGGTGATATATGAACATAGGAAGTTCAGTGTTGCAGCCAGGACGCGCGATCCCCCCCCTTTTTCTGAAAATTCCCCCTCTATTTTACTGGAGGGGGCGCCTAGTTGCGCACTAAAGTTTCAATATTACTTTGCTAAAAAATTCCCTCCCTCAGGCTGTCGAAACAGTTTGTAGCGAGTACCGGTAAAGCTTTCAATTCATGTTGAATCTGAACAGGATGTTTGTCAACTGTCATGTATAGGTAAGGCTAAAACGCTGTTCGGTACAGTAACTTGGCTATCATATTCTATGGGACCTCGGCAATTCCAGATACGTGAACAGTTGTCTGTCCAAGATCTACAGTTTTTTGTGACTACTTTGTTAATTAATTGTGCTTATGATAAAACAATAAAACATCACTCACAACTGATAATTTATAACTCGTTGAGTAAAGTAATTTTTGCCTGTCTCGGTCCGACTTTTAGTCTATGCCCGTAACCTATATAATCAAATGAAAACAGTAGTTGTGTGACTTTTTCTAACTAGTCGCACAAGTAAAATCATTAACCTGGCCATCTCTTGTGACATTAACCTGGCCATTTCTTGTGACATTAACCTGGCCAGTTGTGGGACATAGGGTTAGGGTTAGCTTCCAGATCATTCTATTCCAAAGTTAGAGCCAAAAATAGTTTTACTTGTGGGACTAGTCCCACAAGAAAAGATCAAAGGAAAAAGTCACACAACTACCCATTTGTTAGGATGTCCGTCCGTCTGTCCATCCGTGGACACAATTTTGTCCGGCCTTCTTCTTCTACAGTTTTGCTTCAATTTTATTTAAAGTTCATATATAGCCACCTGTGCACCGCATATTTCCGTTAGGATCGGACCACTACTTCAGGAGTTATCTCCCCTTTTTAGTCCCGTACCTATGTTTTCTCGTTTTCTAGACTTTTTATGGAACTGACTTGAGATATCAACAGTATATTTAGTACAAAGCTAATTCTAGATAAGGTACAGCTTATGATACAATCTCAGTCTGGTTGAATAATTATTTCCAGAGTTATTGCCCTTGAACTTTAATTTTATCTTCCAATTTGGGATTTTCCAGACTTTTTTTGGAAGTGGTTGCAGATATTAACTTTATATTTGGCATAAAGCTAACTCTAGATAATTTAAAGCTTAATTCCCAATCTCAGTCTGTTTGAATAATTTTTGCCAGAGTTATGGCCCTTGAACTTTATTTTTTTGTCAAATTTTCAATTTTCCGGTCTTTCTTTGGAAGTGGTGGCAGATATTAACTTCATATTTGACATAAAAATAAATCTAGATGAGATACAGCTTAAGTACAAATATCGGTCTGGTTGAATAATTTTTTTGTCAGAGTTATGGTCCTTGAACTTAATGTTTTTTCTGAAAAGGTACGTAGCTTTAGAACTTTGGATTTGACAAAAACCTCATGAAAGGGTCTTATTTCTCTGAATTATTCTTCATTTTTAGCGACACTTTTTCAAAAAGTGGAGCTATTGTCATGACCCTCTCGTCGGCGTCGGCGTCGGCGTCGGCGTCGGTGTCGGCGTCGGCGTCGGCGTTGGTTAACCTTTTTGTTAAGGTCCTTTTCTCAGAAACCATCAAAGATATTTGGTTCATATTTGGTATGTATGTTTACTATCACAAGGGGAACCCATTTCACAAAGGAAGGTAACTCTAAAATTAATTTTGCCATAGTTATGCCCCTTTTTCGACTTAGCATTTTCATTGTTGGTTAAGTTTTATGTTCAGGTCCATGTCTCAGAAACTGTCAAAGATATTTGGTTCATCTTTGGTATACATATTAACTATCACAAGGGGAACCCATTTCACAAGGGTAGGTAACCCTAAAATTAATTTTGCCATAGTTATGCCCCTTTTTCGACTTACAATTTTCATTGTTGGTTAAGTTTTATGTTCAGGTCCATGTCTCAGAAACTGTCCAAGATATTTGGTTCATCTTTGGTATACATATTAACTATTACAAGGGGGACCCATTTCACAAGGGTAGGTAACCCTAAAGTTTATTTTGCTGTTGTTATCTCCCCTTTCTGACTTAGACTTCCACTACACTATCCAGCACTAAAGAAAGTGGAGCGCGCTGTCTGCGGACAGCTCTTGTTATTACATAAATTGGGTTGGGGCCTGTATTGTTTTTAAATCTCTTCATGTTTCTGTATGTACATATGTTCAGATTGATAATAGGTGTTCTGACAAGCAGACAGGTGGGGGGTATTCGTTAGCCTTTGGCTTACAGTTCTAGTTTCATAAGCAAACAGAGCAGAGCCTGATCAGACGGCTCCAATATGAGCCGTCATCTGGGTCTACTCTGTTTACAAATGTGTGAAAAAGAACTTGTATGAAAGAAAGAGTTAACCACTGGTTAATCACAATGGTTTCATAAAGTGACTTTTACAGGGGCATAGAAAGGCGTATTTATGGAGGAAAGGGATAAGGAAAGTATTCTGGAGACAAATCACCTGTCTTAATTATGAGCTTACTCTGAAACTAGATCATTGCATCAAAGAACCAACATTTAATATGTAAAATCCATTCCATTGCAAATAGTGCTGGAAAATTAATCTTTCTGATAGTTCAAGAATAAATGTCTTGATTAAATCTTTGAATGCTTGCATTTACAAACAGCGTAGACCCAGATCAGAGGGCTCCTATAGGAGTCCTCTGATCTGGGTCTACATTGTTTGTCTTTCAAAATCCTCCTGCATATTAAATCCTTTCATACTGACTGTGTTGTTAAACAATGGTGTTCCATTCTGCCTTGAAAGAGTTCAGCAATGAAAGGGTTAAGCTGTTATGTTTCTAATGTTTTGTTAATGATTAAATGATGGTGAAAATAGGAGATGATAATAGTAGTTCCTTGAAATACGATAATCAGTAGGATGTACCTGTATTTAAATCAGACAAGTTTCATTTCTCTTTTGATTAGTCTTTTAAGCCTTTTTCCAGCAGTTTGGGGAAAAATGCATTTTAATAAATGAGAAGTTTGTCATGCATAAAACTCAATGATTTGATAAGGATTAATGCACAGTGTAGACATAATTTTTCTGTTTTGGACAACTTGTATAAAGTTCACTAGCAATTTTGATACAGACAGAAATTCGACTCAATTATTGTCCATTTCCTTCATATTAATGACTCTTCATGTCTTTGCAAACAGAGAAGACCCAGATCATACAGCTTCTGTAGAAATGAGTAATCTAATCAGGGTCTGCTCTGTCTGCTTATGAAGTTATATAGATCTGTTTCTGCAGTTTTTGTCTAAGCCAATAGTTCCCTTTAAACCCATTCCCTCATATGCAATTTTTAGATCCAACCTCATTGAATAAATCTACCGAAAAGCAGCATTAATTAGAGAAAAGGAAACTTTTAGAATTTTGTAGTTTGAAACCATTGTGATAAATGGAACATTTGCTCCTATAGGAGCAAATGCTCTATTTATCACAATGGTTTCACAAAGTGACCGTACAAGAGTCGTCAAAAGTCATCAATATGAGCGAATGAATATTCATGAAGTGATCAGAAAAATGAATTTATGCATGAATGTTCATCAGGGAAAGGGTTAACCCATTACTCTGTGAATAATTATGTAAGAAATAATGACATCATAAATATAAATGACATTGATATTTTATAATGGCACATGGACACAGGATTGTTTTGGCCTTGGCAGAAACTGTAGAATCATATCTATAGTATAGTATATTAGTTCATAAGCAAACAGAGCAGACCAAGATCAGACAGCTCCTACAGGAGCCATCTGACCTGGATCTACTCTGTTTACAAAGGCATAGAAAGGTGTATTTATGGAGTAAAAGGTAAAACTGTGATGGACCATTGCACCTTGAAAGTATGAATGGCTTAATCCCTTCCCTGCTTAATATTCATGTGAGAATAATGACATCATAAATATTTATTAGCTGAATTGTTGTAATGGCCTATTTTCATGTGAAATTATGATATTTGTAGAAGCTGTAGAGTCGGATCTATTATAATTTCATAAGCAGACAGTAGATGCAGGTCAGACCGCTCCTACAGGATCTGTCTGATCTGGGTCTAGTCTGTTTGCAAATGCATTAAATTTATGTGTTTATATGAAGGAAAAGGTTAATCATTAATGTGAATTGAACCACAGTTTCATTGACATGGTGAAATATTTCTTTGTAAAACAGTATCGAGGAAAGTGTCCTAGATTAAGGCCTAAAATGTTAAATATTTGAGTTGTCCTTTTTTTCAGCACATCAAAGATATAGGTTCAATAAGAATATGTTATCTTGTGACAGCCAAATGGCTTTGTAATGTAACTTCCCTTTGTCCAGCTCTTGTTCGTTAATTAGCCCTTTCCCTGTTCAATATTAATGTTAGAAATAATGGCATCATGAATATCTATTAGATCTAGCTGATTTTTATGCCCCCATAGACGATAGTCGGGGGCATATTGTTTTTGCCCTGTCTGTCTGTCTGTCTGTCTGTCTGTTTGTCTGTTTGTTTGTCAGCAACTTTAACATTGGTCATAACTTTTGAGCCAGTATAGATAGAGACTTGATATTTGGCATACATATGTATCTCATGAAGCCGCACATTTTGAGGGGTGACGTGTCAAGGTCAAGGTCATCCTTCAAGGTCAGAGGTCAAATATATGGATCAAATCGCCGACTTTAACATTGGCCATAACTTTTGGACCAGTAGAGATAGAGACTTGATATTTGGCATGCTTGTGTATCTCATGAGGCTGCACATTTTGAGGGGTGACATGTCAAGGTCAAGGTCAGAGGTCAAGGTCAGAGGTCAAATATATGAGGGGGCATAGTGTTTCACAAACACATCTTGTTTATAATGTAAACTTTTCAAGGAAATATTTTGCTTTGACAAAAGTTGTAGAATCAGATCTATATCATGTCAATAGCAAACAGAGCAGACCCTGATCAGACAGCTCCTACAGGATCTGGGTCTGCTCTGTTTGCTAATGTTTGAAAATGCATTTATATGATGGAAAGTGTTAACTCGTTAACTCTTTCGCTGCCGAATATTGTTGTCTAATAAATTTGTGATCTGCTTCAAGTTCTACTATTTTGAATATCCCTTTATGTTTAAAAAAAATATAATCATGGCGTCAAATAGTTTAGATGCTGATGAGACACTGAGTGACATGGCATCTCATCTGGATCCAAACTGTTTGCATCCATATATGTAATCAAAGACTTGCAGAGATAGAGTTAAAAAAAAAATTGTTACGATGCTGCAAGTCACTTTTGTCCATTTCTCTTCAAAAAAACCCCAGTCTTGTCCATTTCTATTCAAAACTACAGTCTGGAGTGTTGGACAGTTTGTTTCCTTATGAAAGGCTAGGTTTCTTGGTGTATGATCTGGATCGAGACTGTTTGCAAACATTGTCGTAAATTCACTGCAAACGTCGAAAGGGTAATAATTCTATGAAACAGTTCAACTTGCTGACTCTGATTAGCCCATAATTCAACGAGCCGTGGACATTGCTGACTAATTGGCAAGTGGCTATTATCAAATCTAAACTGTCAACTCAGTGTTGGCATTGCATCATTCAGTTTCATGCGACATGGAGCGAAACAAAGGATATATAGGTTACGGAGGCTGATTATTCCTGCACTGGACTGACAGGGCATTAATCATGTTGATGGGGTTCTGGTGTATCAGGCACTGGAGGTGTTTGCATTGTCATGATATTTCAAGCCACTGTTTGCCAGCTCCAGACTAGTGCATTTCAGGGACCTACAGAACAAAACTGTTGGATCTACATTCTTTAACCCTTTCCCTGTTCTATGTTTATTTCAAATTTCAATACCTATTGATTCATAAATTGAATATTCATGAATAAAGTAGTTATAATGAAATATATGGAAGGTAGAACTTTTTAGCCATTTTAGAAAGTAAATAAACAGATATTTTAAATTCCATCAGCAAACAGAGCAGACCCTGATCCTAGAGGAGCCGTCTGATCTGGGTCTTCTCTGTTTGCAAAGGCGTAAAGTGGCATATTAAACTTATGGATTAAAGGGTTAACGCTTCCAATGCTGAATGATGAGAGTGGAAAAGCCCATCATTGTTGAATGATCGAGTTCATTCAGTATAAAAGTCTTAACCACTGTCCTCCATAAATACGCCTTTCTACGCCTCTGTAATAACCACTTCTTGAAACCATTGTGAAAAATAGAGCATTTGCTCCTACAGGAGCAAATGCTCTATTTATCACAATGGTTTCAAACTATAAAATTCTAACATTTTCCTTTTCTCTAGTAAATGCTCCTTTTGGGTAGATTCATTCAAAGAGGTTGGGTCTAAAAATAGCCTATGGAGGAATGGGTTAAATATGTTAGTGGATACTGCATGACAAACAGTGCTGACCCTGATCAGATGCTCCGCCACAACCCTCAGATCTGGGTCTACACTGACAGTACACTCAAATTTGGAAAGGGAAAGGGTTAGTAGATATGTCTTAGTGGACCTACATCATATTGCTCCTGTAAGAGTTTTCTTGTCAGAGTCTGCTGTGCTGTTTGCCTATGAAATTGTATAGTTATGAATTTACAGTTTCTTTTGTGGCCAATAGTTTTGGTAGATATACATAATCAATGTCTTATTGTTAAATGTTATGTTTCTCCCCAACTATAAAAAAAATTATAACTTTCAGCATAGATTAACTAGCATATTTTGAGTATGTACTAAACGTTATATATACCTCCGACTTGTGTTTTTGGACACAAAAATTGGCCTTACGGTCATAAGTTTTGTACTGTTAGGGATATAGAGACTTCATAATTGGCATGCATACTCATCTCATGAAGCTGAAAGGTATAAGAGGATAAATGTCAAGGTCAGTATTCAATGTCAAAGGTCAAATCCGTAAAACTAACTTTGACCATAGCTTTTGAACAATTCGAGATAGAGCCTATACTCCACAAAGCTGCAACTTTTGAGAGGAGCTGTTTTCATGCTCAAGGTTAAAGGATTTCAAATACCTTTATCTGCCATAAATACAGAGCTATTAGAGATACAGTGAAACCCCGCTAATGCGACCACTTAATAAACAGCTACTGGTGTCGTTTAAAGCAGGTGGTTGCTTAATGCAGGACGAAAGTTATGCAGATAGGAGCTTTCTGCATAACATTCGTCCTGCATTAAGCTACCACCTGCCTCTGCCACCCAGAATTATGCCCCTTTTTGGTGGTCGCATTAGAGGGGTTTTACTGTATTATAAGACTTCATAATTATGTGGCATGCTTTCTCATCTCACTGAGGTGTAGGTAAAAGGTCGAATTATAGTTTTCATAAAGGGGGGGGGGATACATCTTGACGAGAGGGTTTGTTTAGAAGTCTTCTGATCCAGGTCTATACTAGTTTCTTATATCTGTTCTTTGAGCACACTAGACATAATTTGATTGTCAAGTACTTCACTAATTTGGTATTTGTGTAATTTTTACAGTTGACTTATCTCCCTTAAGTTTGTCTTCTACTAGTAAGAGTTTTGTCCCTTTGACTACAGCCTGTAAAACATGAGTTATCATAACCTGCAATAGTACATAACAATGACAAACAAGCACCACCTGTTTGTACGGCATTGATCGTAGATAATACTTTTCCAGAACATGAGGATTCCTTGGCATTGTGCCAACATAGTAGTTCAAATAGTGCTTTTGCGTAGAATCTCTTGTAATTAAAGTTGTAACCGCTTGGCAGATCTTAATTACTGTTAATGAATTCGCCACTTTTTTACAATGACAATTATTACCCAAGAGGGTTGTTCTTTATACCACAAGAAATTAAATTCTCCCTCATTGTTATTTGTTTTGTTAATTAACCTTGAGCGTACAGAGTACCGAAACATTATCATGGGAAGATGTTAAAAATCATTTATAAACCTCTCAAATATCAAGAGAATTAAAAAAAATTGATATGGCAGCATACTTAAAAATGTATGTCACAGTTAGTATTAGATAAGCAGTGAGAGATTATGTTCTTTAAACAAACACAAAAGACTCTTTTTCGTTGCTGGTCACAGTTTTGACTAGTTAAGTATTTTCTTCTTTAATTTTCTTCAGTGCAGTAACAGAGAGTGTCATGTTCATGAAAATCCAGTTTTAGCCCCAATGATTCGAGAATAACCGAGCTCGCCTGGGGAATTGAGTACAGAAAAAACCCTCTAACCCGGAATTATAGTGGAGAAGAATTTAGATACTTTTAGGCAGGTGGCTGCATAATGCAGGCTGAAAGTCATGCAGAAAGCTCCTAGAGGAGCTTTCTGCATTGACTTTCATCCTGCATTAAGCTGCCACCTGTCTGATGGACCGGTATTGATGCTAATTTTAATGTCCAGTTTAGAGGGGTTTACTGTATCATGATTTGCTGAAAAAACCGTCAGCTCATGTAAAATCATGACGTTTTAAAGATCTTGGTAAGATGGCATTTATGTAAACAGCTCCATTAACCCTTGAAATGTTTGTGGCGAAACAGCCAAAGTTTTTAACTAGTTAGGATCCAGAGCATGATTGAAACCGATCTGGATGTCATCAGTATCCTCACTTTCGGGTTCATTGATAGTAATTTTGTACAAACCTATGGCTGTATCTGAATGGGAAAAATTTGGCGAGTTGTAGTGAGATTTTACAAAGTGGTTTGTTTAAATTTTAAATGCTGGTATTTAATAACTTTGTTACTTTAAATAGTGTAGATCAAGATATTTGATTAACCCATTCCCTCATATTGACAAGTCGATGACAACTAAAAGTCACTTTGTGAAACCATTGTGATAAATAGAGCATTTCCTCCTGTAGGAGCAAATGCTCTATTTATCACAATGGTTTCAAACTTCAAAATTCAAAAAAAAAATCCTTTTCTCTAGTTAATGCTCCTTTTCGGTAGATTTATTCAAAGAGGTTGTATCTAAAAATAGCCTATGAGGTCATGGGTTAAACCTTTCATACTGGGTGGACTGTATAGTGAAGTACTGATTGACTATTCCACTGTGATTATTCAGGGTTGACAGGGTTCATCAGGAGATGCTTTAACCCTTATAGCGCTGAATTTTCAAATGGACTATTCCAAACTTCAAAAGAAAAGTTTAACATGACAAACAGTGCAGACCCTGATGAGAGGGCTCCATCTGGGTCTACACTGTTTGCACCGGACATTAGTGACTCGTGTCCCACGCAGTTAATCTTTTCATGCTGAATGGACCGTCCAATTAAACAATGATGAACAATTCCACTTTGACAAATCATCAATCAAAAGGTTAGGTGAGTTTATAGATTCATGCTACCTAGCATGTCAATATGGCCTGACCTGCTTTCTGTTCAAAAAGGTGTTGAGATTTTTCTCGGAAACATGAGAAAACAATTGATGATGTGTATGTAGGTTAATGACTTCTGTTTTCTCAAGGACGATCATGCTTGTGTTCTAGTTTCCTGTATGCTAGTACTAGGAAATGATATTAACTTTTGAATTGGGGGAAACAAGTGTACTGGTATTAGCAAACCGTGTAGACCCAGGTCATAGGGCTTCTAGAGGAGTTTCAGATCAGGGTCATCATGTTTTGTCACTCAGTCCTAGCGTATTTTAGCCTTTCATATTGAATGGTTTTTGTCATTTAAACTGATCAGCCATTCCATTTTGAATATTCAGACTTTAAAGGGTGAACTAAAAACTTATGTGAACTTAGCATTACATATTAAAATAAATGCAATATGTCCTTTTTAGCTCACCAGAGCACAAAGTGCTCAAGGTGAGCTATTGTGATACCCCTGTGTCTGGCGTCCGGCGTCCGTCTGTCCGTCTGTCCGTCTGTCTGTCCATCAACAATTTCAAACGACTTCTTCTCTGAAACCGACTGCCCAATTGTAACCAAACTTGGTCAGGTACATACTGTGAGTGGGTGCTTCAAAAGTTGTTAAAAGATAGTGGGTGGGGCCATCGGTCTTGTTGCCATGGCAGCTGTACACAATATCTAGAAAAATATTCTTCTCCAGAATGACTTGTCCGATTTGAATATAGTTTTCACCAAAATGTTTCTCAGTTGATAGACTTTAAAAGTTGTTAAAAGAATTTTGATCTGGCAAAATACATGGCCGCCAGAGGGCGTGGTCTTTTTTTCCATATATGGTAATATTGGAAAATCTTTAAAAATCTTCTTCTCTGAAACTGTAAAGCCTAGACCTTTGATATTTGGTATGTAGCATGATCTTATGGTCTTCTACAAAGATTGTTCAAATTATGACCCCCGGGCCAAAAATGGTCCCGCCCAAGGGCTTATCAGTTTTTCATAGGAAAATCTTTAAAAATCTTCTTCTCTCAAACTGTAAGGCCTAGACCTTTGATAATTGGTATGTAGCATGATCTAATGGTCCTCTACAAATATTGTTCAAATTATGACCCCCGGGCCAAAAATGGCCCCGCCCAAGGGCTTATCAGTTTTTCATAGGAAAATCTTTAAAAATCTTCTTCTCTCAAACTGTAAGGCCTAGACCTTTGATATTTGGTATGTAGCATGATCTTATGGTCCTCTACAAATCTTGTTCAAATTATGACCCCCGGGCCAAAAATGGCCCCGCCCAAGGGCTTATCAGTTTTTCATAGGAAAATCTTTAAAAATCTTCTTCTCTCAAAATGTAAGGCCTAGACCTTTGATATTTGGTATGTAGCATGATCTTATGGTCCTCTACAAATATTGTTCAAATTATGACCGCCGGGCCAAAAATGGCCCCGCCCAAGGGCTTATCAGTTTTTCATTGGAAAATCTTTAAAAATCTACTGAAACTGTAAGGCCTAGACCATTGATATTTGGTATGTAACATGATCTAATGGTCCTCTACAAATATGTAGCTGTGGCTTGTGGTCCTCTGCCAAAAATGTTTAACTTACGACCCTGACACCTGGGCGAAACTTGGCCCTGCCTCAGGGCTTATCAGTTTTTCATGGGTAAAATATAAAAAAAAAATTTCTCTGAAACCATAAGGCTTAGACCTTTAATTAATGGCATACTGCTTTGCCTAATGGTTCTCTACCAAGGTTGTACACATGATTTCTTGTGGTCAAAAATGGCCCCGCCCCTGGGGTTATCTCAGGTGAGCGCTTCAGGGCCTCATGGCCCTCTTGTTTGTATTGTGAGCTTTATGCAGGATCACACCTACAAATGACCTCTCCATTATCTGTCCATCTGTCTATCTACCCTTCTATCTGTCCATCTGTCTGTTTCACATCTTTTTTGTCAAAATTGTGAGTCACACTTTTTTTCGTCGGCTCACATGATCCTTCGAACAGTAATGTATCTGTAATAATGGAATGCACTTTAGTAGTAGCAAAATGAACGTATAGTAGAACCCTTCTAAAGAGACTACTTAATGAATAAGTATGGCAGTCTTTTAACCCTTTACCTGTTGAATATTCATGTAAGGAAGTATTTTCATAATCACATAATTATGTAACATATTTTGTATTGGTAGAAACTACAGAGTCATATCTATTAGAATTTCATAAACAAACAGCAGACCCTGATCCATCTGATCTGAGTTTACTCTGTTTGCAAAGGCACGAAAAACCCTTTTTATGAAGGGAAGCGTAAAAAGCAGATACTTGTTTAATGTAGAAGCCTACAGGAGCCGTCTCATCTGGGTCTACTCTTTTTGCAAATGCGCGAGGGAATGGTTTAATTAGAAGCAAAGCAGCAAAGTAATTGGATAACCGTTTGGCTGCTTGTTTAGGTAATACAAATCACCATGTTTTCCTGGCAAATGTGACCTGTTTCTCAGAATCTGTCATGAAATTCATTCCCATAACCACACCAACAGATCGATAAAAACCATGCATTTACCTCAGGGGCAATCAGTGGTTTACTTGAAGGATTACCAAGCCTTTAGTGTCAAGGCAATAGTCAATTTTAAAAAAAGTCCAGTTTCCTTCAATTCTCATAATAGCGACAGTGCTTTCTTGGTATTTCTAAACGGTAATCTAAGTAAGCCACATTTCGGACCATGGTGAGATACTGAACTTCTTGGGGTCTGTATTGGACCCAGATTATTTGTAAAGTTTAACCCTTTCCTCCATAGGCTATTTTAGACCCAACCTCTTTGAATGAATCTACCCAAAAGGAGCATTTACTAGAGAAAAGTAAAATTTTAGAATTTTGTAGTTTGAAACCATTGTTATAAATAGAACATTTGCTCCTATAGGAGCAAATGCTCTATTTATCACAATGGTTTCAAGAAGTGGTAGAAAGGCCTATTTATGGAGGAAAGGGTTAATCAGGAAATTGATCACAGCCTGCTATAGTGTAAAGGATTACACTTTCAACACTGATGTTTCAGAGTGGAGTAGCCCATCAGAGGTTAACTGAATAGTCCACTCAGTATGAAAGGTTTAACCCTTTCCTCAATAAATACGCCTTTCTACACCTCTGTAAAAATCATCTGTTGAAACCATTGTGATAAATAGAGCATTTGCTCCTACAGGAGCAAATGCTCTATTTATCACAATGGTTTCAAACTGCAGAAAAATCCTTTTCTTTAGTTAATGCTCCTTTTTAGCTCACCAGAGCACTTTTGTGCTCAGGGTGAGCTTTTGTGATCACTTGATGTCCGTCGTCGTCCGTCGTCCGTCGTCGGGCGTCAACAATTTGAACCTTTAAAAATCTTCTCCTCTGAATCTACAGGGTTCTCAGCTTTCATCTTTGGTACATAGCATCATCTTTAGGTCCTCTACAAAAGTTATATAAATTTTGCCCCTGGGGTCGAAATTGGCCCCGCCCCAGGGGTGCCTTGTTTTCTATTGAAATATATAGTAAAACTTTGAAAATCTTCTCCTCTGAATCTACAGGGTTCTCAGCTTTCATATTTGGCACAAAGCATCATGTTCAGGTCCTCTACAAAAGTTATATAAATTATGCCCCTGGGGTCAAAATTGGCCCCGCCCCAGGGGTAGCCAGTTTTTAATAGAAACATATAGTGACAACTTTGAAAATCTTCTCCTCTGAATCTACAGGGTTCTCAGCTTTCATATTTGGCACATAGCATCATGTTCAGGTCCTCTACAAAAGTTATATAAATTATGCCCCTGGGGTCAAAATTGGCCCCGCCCCAGGGGTAGCCAGTTTTGAATAGAAACATATAGTGACAACTTTGAAAATCTTCTCCTCTGAATCTACAGGGTTCTCAGCTTTCATATTTGGCACATAGCATCATGTTCAGGTCCTCTACAAAAGTTATATAAATTTTGGCCCTGGGGTCAAAATTGGCCCCGCCCCAGGGGTAGCCAGATTTCATTAGAAACATATAGTGACAACTTTGAAAATCTTCTCCTCTGAATCTACAGGGTTCTCAGCTTTCATATTTGGCACATAGCATCATGTTCAGGTCCTCTACAAAAGTTATATAAATTATGCCCCTGGGGTCAAAATTGGCCCCGCCCCAGGGGTAGCCAGTTTTGAATAGAAACATATAGTGACAACTTTGAAAAAAATTTCTTCTGAATCTACAGGGTTCTCAGCTTTCATATTTGGCACATAGCATCATGTTCAGGTCCTCTACAAAATTTGTATAAATTATGCCCCTGGGGTCAAAATTGGCCCCGCCCCAGGGATGGTCAGTTTTCAATAGAAACATATAGTGAAACTTTGAAAATCTTCTCCTCTGAAACTGGAAGGTTCTCAGCTTTCATATTTGGCACATAGCATCATGTTCAGGTCCTCTACAAAAGTTATATAAATTATGCCCCTAGGGTCATAATTGGCCCCGCCCCAGGGGTAGCCAGTTTTCAATAGAAATATATGGTAAAACTTTGAATATATTCTTCTCTGAAACTGAACGGTTCTCAGCTTTCATATCTGGCACATAGTATCATGTTCAGGTCCTCTACAAAAGTTAGATACATTATGCCCCTGGGGTCAAAATTGACCCCACCCCAGGGGTGCCAGTTTTCTCTAGAAACATAAAGTGAAAACTTTGAACATCTTCTCCTCTGATTGGCTGGTGAGCGATGTCAGGGCCATTCTGGCCCTCTTGTTGGTACATTTATTCAAAGTGGTTGAATGTAGAAATAGCCTATGAGGGAATGGGTTAAACTTGCTAGAGGATTTTGAATGGGAAACAGTGTAGGACTTAATCAGAGGGCTCCTAGGATTGGCTTGATGCATACTCTAGGAGCCCTCTGATCAGGGGTCGACACTGTTTGCAAATAACAGCGCACACGTGTCCCGCATTCAAAGGGCTAAATATGGGCATTGATTAAACTAGCTGTGGTTGACAGAGCTAAGGGGACATGAACGACACGCAAATAGACCAATGTTTACTATCAACAAGTACGTAATGGAGGTCGGCTTCCGCCACTTGTAGGTTTGCTGTCAAACAAAGGTGATAAGCCGATTATGCAAGAATTGAGGCTGAGAAGTGACATCATGACCAGTTATGGTAATAAATACAGGTGAACTTTTAACAGGATTCATTGAAGTGAGCAATAACTGAATTAGCTCTTATATTGTTGAATGTAACCACACAGGCAAACAGCTTGCATGCAGATAAGATGCTGAGCAACTCTGATCCAAGCTGTTTGACACTCAGACAATAGCTTATAAAAAAACTTTGGAAGTAAGTAAAAATTCCAGGAAATCTGGGGCTAAGCAGACATCAGGATTTTCTGGTGCAGAAAAGGGTTAATCTAGCCCTTTACTCAATATAATCATATGCCTTTGCAAATAGAGTAGACCCAGATCAGACGGCTCCTGTAGGAGCCATCTGATCTGGGTCTGCTCTGTTTGCTTATGATATAATATAGGTATGATTCTAGTTTGTGCCATGGCCTAAAATTCCAGTGTTCATGTGCTATTATAACAATTAATCTAATTAATATTCATGATGTCATTATTTCTTGTATGAATATTAATGGAGTAAGGGATTAAAGGTTTCTTCTTTCCCATGTTGCTTTCTGGCCCGCAGGCCACGTTGGCGAAAAAAAGCAAATACTTGAACACAACTCTCAAGTCTGAGCACTCCAGTAATGGCATGTATTCACAATGAATATTAATAAAAATTCTATGCAGGTGTTAAAGTACTTAACCTTCGAATTCTGAATGTTGAAAGTGGAACTGTTCATCATTGCTTACCTGTCACATCAGATCAGTATAAAAAGATGTAATCTGCTAGATACTACTGAATGACAAACAGTACAGACCCTGATCAAAGGGCTTCTCTAGGAGCCTTCTCATCTCGGTGTACGCTGTTTGCTAATACCGGTATATTTATATCCACCATTTAAAGGTTTGAACATAATAGCTGTACAACAGGTTATGTGAAAATATGGAATTTGTCTGTTCTGTCTTTGTTTAGGTTTTTTTTTGTCTGTGAGGAAGGTGTGAAGGAATCGCCTTACCGTACCATAACTCTTTAAATGCTAGCGGCAAATTTGTGATTACCTGTGCATACAGTGTGGATCCAGATGAGATGCCAAGTACATCAACATCTGATCAGGATTTAAACTGTTTGACAAACAGACTGCATTTTTAAGAGAGAAAAAGAAAAGTGAACTTCAAAATTGCAGACAATAATTACTGAACATGCAATGAGATATTAACTGAATAAACTGGAAGAAAAATTCGCGAAACCTGTTGCATTATGATGGTTACCAACAATATTAATTCCCCATTATTGCTGACAAAAGTAACGGCATTTTAACTTAATTTTTTAAACAAAGGAAATCTTCATTACAAAAAGATGACAAGCAAAAGCCATGAAAGAAAAATCATTACTTTCCCATTGGGATTTTTTGGCGTTGTTGTAAAAATGAAATTAAAAGTATAACTCTAATGAATGACAATTTTCAAATTAGTTAACTGGCTTCCTCAACTTGTCAAGAAATAATGAAAAAAAAAACCCACATGAAACTGTCATCTTTACCGTAATTACTGCAAATGATCTGATACCCTTTGTCTCTCTTTTTCACCATTTTGTAAAGTTGAATAAGTGAACATGGCATCGTTTTGATAACTTTAGCCCTTTACTCCATGAATATTCATGCAAGAAATAATGACATCATGAATATTAATTAGATTAATTGTTATAATAGCACAGTCATGGAGACAGAAATTTTCGATTATTGCAGAAACTAAAGAAATTTAAGAATCATATCTATACTACATGTATATCATAATCATAAGCAAACAGAGCAGACCCTTGGGCAAAGGTTCAATTATGTATTAAGCTTCTATCAGGTGTAGGTTAGGTGTAAACTTCTTTCAGGTGTATAGTTAGGTCTAAGCTCCTGTCAGGTGTATAGTTAGGTCTAAGCTCCTGTCAGGTGTATCATTAGGTCTAAAATTCTGTCAGGTGTATAGTTAGGTCTAAGCTTCTGCCAGATGTATAGTTAGGTATAAGCTTCTGTCAGGTGTATAGTTAGGTGTTAACTTATGTCAGGTGTATAGTTAGGTGTAAACTTCTGTCAGGGGTATATTTGGATCTAAGCTTCTGCCAAGTCGGGTATAAACTTAGTTAGGTCTAAGCTTCTGTCAGGTGTATAGTTAGGTTTAAAGTCCTGTCAGATGTATAGTTAAGACTAAGCTTTTGTCCTGTCTAAGCGTCTGTCAGGTGTATAGTTTAAGTTCCTTTCAGGTGTATATTTGGGTCAAAGCTTCTGCCAGGTGTATATATAGTTAAGTCAAGCTTCTGTCAGGTGTATAGTTATGTCAAAGCTTCTGCCAGGTGTATAGTTGGGTCTAAGCTTCTGTCAGGTGTATAGTTAGGCCAAAGCTTCTTGCTGGTGTATAGTTAGGTATAAGCTTCTGTCAGGTGTATAGTATGTTATGTCTAAGCTTCTATCAGATGTATAGTAGTCTAAGCTTTTGTTTTGTTGAGGACTGTTGATTGATTGGTAAATGTAGCTACAGGAAAAATGAGAGTGAACTCGAGCCCGTTCAGCATAAAGTAATTGTTAAAGAAATTAGTTCAATTTCACTGAGATAGAGCATGAATTATTTATAAATGTATTGTTTTCAGGTACTTTTGTACCTTGTTCTTCGGTTTTCATTAACTGTTGAAAACAGTTAACAGTATCGGTATATATACTGGCATCGGAGATGAAAGGAAGAAATACGACCCATTAACAATTTGTTTACCGTATAGTAAAACCTCTCTAAACTGAACTTTAAATTTATTGCAAATATCAATCTTGGACACCGGTGGCAGCTTAATGCAGGGTGAAAGTCATGCAGAAAGCTCCTCCAGGAGCTTTCTGCATGACTTTCATCCTGCATTAAGCAGCCACCTGCCTAAAAGTGTTGAAATTCTTCTCTACTAGAATTCTGGTTTAGAGGGGTTCTACTGTGTTCGGTTTTGAGTAACACACAGCTTTGGTTTTGTATTGATTTTATTATTATAGTTTTGTTTCCTTTATCATTGTTACTGTCATTGTTTGATGCCATCGGTACTTTTGTTCTCCATTACTCGCTCATGAAAACTCAAATTAGTAGTATTAACCTTTAGCATGCTGAACAATGTTTTGTTGGATGAAAACGTCATCTGCTTCATATTTCAAAGGCTTTCTACTATTTTTTCTCTCAAGAGGTATAATTGGTATCAAACAGTTTGGATCCTGTTGAGACACCGAGTTACCTAGCGTCTATTCTGTATACACATTGTTTTGTATAGATGATGACAGGTTCACCCATAGCTCTGTTAAGGTTAATTGTTCAGAACTGTCAGATCCTAGTTTCGTACATAAGAGGAGATCATGAAAAGCTAAATGAATTGTTCAGAAATGTTAAGCTGTAAATTTAATTATCACTTTGTCACTTTGTAATTAAAAACGACTATTGACAAGGTCTGTATGTTGTGAGTAGCGAGCATGAAAGCTGCTAGAAAGCGTAAAAGTGTCGGTCTTTGTATACATATCACTTTCAAAAACAGTTGCTGATTGCCAATGGCTTTGGAGTGGGTAATGTAAATAAGTGTGACCTTGGGAAGTAATATCATGGTATTGATGCCTTCGGTTTGAATGAAATGATTCATGATTTACTATAAAAAGATAAATATTGATGGGACGTTAAACAATGTTTATTAAATGGGGGGTATGCTTCAATATTTTTGTAGAAGAAATTTAGTTCGCTGATGGTCATTGACCGATATTCTTTAACCCTTTCCATCATATAAACCCTTTTTCACGCATTTGCAAACAGAGCAGACCGAGACCAGATGGCTCTTGTAGGAGCTGTCTGATCAGGGTCTGCCTTGTTTGCTTACGAAATTGTAATAGATCAGACTTCTGCCAATGCCTAAATTTCATGTGTACATATCGAGGGCTTGGTGCAAAACTATTGCAACTCCTTCACTTTGTGATGTCATTTTTTGCTTACATGAATGTTCAACAGGGAAAGCGTTAAATCCACAAGCCAACAGAGCAGATCCAGATTATACAGCTCCTTCAAGAGTCGTCTGATCTGAGTTTTCTCTGTTTGCAAAGGCTTGAAAAGGTGTATCTATGAGGTACTCTTTACTCCATGAATATTTGTGTAAGAATTAATGATGACATCATAAATATTAATTAGATTAATTTTTATAATAGCTAATGGTCACAGGAGGTTTTTACCATGGCAGAAACTGTAGAATCCTATCTACATTGTATCATAAGCAAACAGAGCAGACCCTGATCAGACAGCTCCTATAGAAGCCATCTGATATGGGTCTATTCTGTTTGCTTATGAAATAATATGGATATGATTCTAAAGTTTCTGACCATGACCAAAAGTTACTTTTTCCATGTGCTGTTATAACAATTAATCTAATTAATATTCATGATGTCATTATGTTATATAAATATTCATGGAGTTAAGGGTTAAAGGTGGACCTGTCAAAATCAGCTTTACCAACATGTGCTTTCTTCGGAGTTGTAATTTATAATTATGTGAATCTCAGAAGGTCCTATTTAAAGCATTGGTATGAATTTATAATGAAGGAGTAGGGACCACTAAAGTCACTGAGGCTGAATAACAAGTAGGGGCAATAGGGGTCTAGTTTGGCCCCTGATGGTGACTTACTGGGCCCCTGATTATACCCTTTGGACACGCTTCCTGTCACGGGGCGTGATTATCTTGGAGATTACCGATACAACTCAAAGACAATTAGACATGTTTATCTAGCTCTACAGGTGACCATTTGGGCCCTACTGGTCACTTGACAGCTGCCCTCGGACCATATGCTAACCTGCTGGTCAGTAAAAAAAAAAGTAATCGTCTTTTGTCGAACAGCTGTAATAATTGTTGACATAATACAATCAACAAGATCGGGTTTTACAGGATTTTTTTTCTGGAGTACAGATCATATCCTTGGTTAATCCTTTCATTGTTGAATCCTGAAAGTGGAATGACCCATCTGTGTTTAACCCATTCCTTCATATAGACGACTTTGTAAAAGTCACTTTGTGAAACCATTGTTATAAATAGAGCATTTGCTCCATTTATCACAAGTTTCAAACTACGAAATTCTAAAAAAAATCCTTTTCTCTAGTTAATGCTCCTTTTTGGTAGATTATTCAAAGAGGTTGGATCTAAAAACAGCCTATATCAGGTAGACTGTGTACAGACCATTCAGCATGAAGGGCTTTAATTTGCTGGCAGAATTTGAATGACAATCAGTGCAGACCTTGATTAGAGGATTCAGCTAGGGAGTCCGCTGATCTAGGTCTTCACTGTTGTCAAATGTCATTTCACTCATTTCCTGCAATTGAAAGGTTAAATTAACATTATTTCATTAACCTTTTGAATGTTGGACACATACATACTGTCATTTACAAACAGTGTAGAGCCAGATCAGAGGGCTCCTAGAGAGGACCCTATGTTCAGGATCTGCACAGTTTGTCATTCAAAGTTGTTCACTCACAAAGTATACCCTTTCATACTGAATGGACTTTATTGTTTTAAACAATAATGGGCCATTCCATTTTGAAAATTCAGCATTCAAAGGGTTAAGTCACTCAGATGTTTAACTGAGTTAGGCCATGAATAATTGAAATATGCTTGAACTTCATTACATCAAATCTTTTGAGTTGATGAGCGTAGAAATATTAACTTTTCAAAGGCTGAAGAAATTGTCATCATTCAAATCGTTGTCTATTTCCTTTCAAAAATAGAGTTTCCTTATTAAAAATTTTGATCTTCAAAATTACATTGTACAAGAGTTTAGATCATAATACAATGTCATGTAATCAGTTGCTGGGTGCCTCATTTGGATTTAATTAATTTCAATATACAATAGCCCACAAGATTCTACAGCTGGAATGACACCATCTGGGTAAGGAGGGTCCATTCAGTGTGAAAGGGTATTTGTGAAATTATTTTGAATGACAAACAGTGCATAGCCTGATTAGAGAGCTCCTCTGATCTGGTCTGCCTTGTTAGCAAATACCAGTACATTTGTTTCCGACATTCAAAGGGCTTACTCAGCACTTGCAGACAATGTAGACCCTGATCGGAGTGCTCCTTGAGAAACTCTTTTATTAATACCAGCACTATCATTTAGCAACTTTAACTCTTTCACACTGAATACGACTAAACAAAGATGGACCACTTCATTATTAAAGTTTAGCATTTCAAGGGTTAACCCGTTCAACCCTGAATTATCAAAGTGGAATAACCCACCAGTGTTTAACTGTAGAGTCCACTCAATATGATAGGTGAAAACTTGCTAAAGGATTTTGAATGACAAGCAGTGCAGACCTGGATCAGAAGGCTCCTCTAGGAGCCTCTGACTTGAGGCTACGCTGTTTGCAAATAACATTGCATGTGTCTCTCGGTTTGAATGAGTTAAAGAATTGTAATTTCAGTTGAAGGACGAAAATACTATGAGTCCCTGGAATGTTCGTTTCAAATTAAAGACTATTTTGAGCTGAAATTAGCAGCGGAAAATAATTGTGGTCCAGGGTTTGTAATGAAATCATGGAACAGAAATTCCTTGCCGAGATTATTTCCCGATTAACCCTTTGAATGCGGGTGTGCTGGTATTTGCAAGCAGCGTAGAACCAGATCGGTGAAAACCTCTGATCAGTGACTGCACTGTTTGTCATTCAAAATCCTCTTGTAACTTACACTTTTTTCCATACTGAATGTAGTCTATATTGAAACACTGATCAATGGGTCATTCCCCTTTGAAAATTAATCATTCAAATGGTTAAGTTTAAAAAACACAGCAAGAATGTTGAATATGAGGGAGACCAAAAAAAAAAAAAAAAAGCCAAGCTGTTACGATCATGATTTCATGAAACACCCCCACAGCTCTTCAGGATCTCAGTGAATTATTGTGATTGCAATGAAAAGCATTTATAGGCCTTTACTCCAGGAGTATCTATGTAAGAAATAATTACATCATGAATATTAGATTATTTTTATGCTCCTCAAATTCCGTTTGGGGAGCATAATAATAGTTGCCGCTTTGTCTGTCTGTTTGTCCGATTTTACTTTATCCATGCGGTTTCTCCAAAACCTTTGTTCAGATTTTCATGGAACTTCATAGTATTGATCAGCACCATGCCTAGTTGTACATACTAATTTCCTGTTCTGGTTCTATGAATTTCTGCAGAGTTATGGGACTTTTATGGGACTTTGAAATCTTTACACTGAAAATTTTGTCCGCATGGTTTCTCCAAAACCTTTGGTCAGATTTGCCTGAAACTTCATAGGATTGATCAGCACCATGCTTAGTTGTGCATATTGTATTCCTGTTCTGTTTCGATGATTTTCTGCAGAGTTATGGGACTTTAAATTTTTACACAGAAAATTTTGTCTGCATGGTGGGGTTGGGGGAGACTCCAGTTTTTGTATCAAAAACAGTTCTAGTTAATATCATTATTATATATTATTATTATTATTATATGCTTGCCCTCAACCCTATGTTGTGACCACTTGTTAGAATGGTTTCTTTGAGAGACACATATATTTAACCCATTTCCTCACATTGACATCATTTGATGCCTTTGTAAAAGTCAATTCTTAGACTCCATTGTGATATCTAGACTGATATTTACACTGAATTGAATGTCAGGTTTAGAGGGTTTGTACTGTGTCTTTTTTCAGACGTGATAACCAGCTGTGTTCAGATCATCCAAAACAGGGCATTATTCAGAAAACAACATCAAGTCCCCAGCAATTCAAATAACTGATGTTTGACTGTAATAGAATATTTGTATAAGACAATTGCTTAGTAGCATACTTTCAGCTATAGAAGTATGGTTATCAAACATCAAACACTTTGACTGTTAAAAGCAAGAAAAGATGGAGTGTTTCGATAACTTATCAGATTGGTATTGGACAGTCAAGAGGTACAGCTCTATCATATCATGACTACTGTCCTTGGGAAGTACTGGTCAACAATTGCCCATCAAAGCTAGTGGTCATCTGTCCAGCCTCTAGGGTCTTAACACTAATGGACTGATAAACGCAGCCAATAATTGATGATAGACTACTTCGAATTGAAGTGCTTTGCCCATTGTTTTACCATTTGTTTAATTGATGGATGTCGAGGGATATCATCCCTTTCAGTGCAATGAGTGAGCCTTTTATTTGCAGTGTAGACCAAGATTGGAGGACTCCTAATGGATTCCTCTGATCAAGGGTCTGTGCTGTTT